>JAMKQA010047509.1:0-13404 GCA_024699735.1 Posidonia australis | reverse complement strand
GGTATATATATATATATAATAGTAATTATTTATATTTATAAATACATTATATATATATATATATAATTTTTAATTTATAAAAGTATACAACATTAATCACAGTTTCTTTTTTCACTTCTCATGCTTGGCACTTGTATATATTTCATAGACAATATTAGTAGAGCTACATTTGTTTGTTAAGCAACTATACTTTTATTAACTATTTTTAGATCAATAAACCATGAATTATCCTCTAATTTTTGCAGTATTCTGGTCTTTTAGTTAAGTTAGCACCATTCTCTTATACTATTGGAGAAAATTATTATTAGTTGGCTAAGCAATACTAATGTATCACATGTCAATTTTTTTGTTTTTTAATAATAGATGAGTATATTATCATTTTTTTTGTAATTAATAATACATGAGCTTATATCTTTTTTTGTATAAAATTCAAGTGCTATAAAACCCGAGAACCGACCCGACCCAACCCGAAGTTTGTGGGTTGGGTTGGGTCTAGATTGGGTATGGGTTCAAAATTATCCAACCTGAACAATATGGGTTGGGTTGTGGGTTCACTTCTAACTCGACCCAACCTAACCCATGTACACCCCTATTAGCAGTCATATGCTAAAAGGCAATTCAAGCATAATAGAGGCATGTTTCAAAATTTCGAAGGATCTTCTAATAAGAATCGACAGGCAAAGTTTATGAGCTCAAACTCTCAGTTATCTCCATTTTTGCCAACACCAGCAATAGCTAAACTCTCAAGTTCAATTCCCAATCGAATCCAATGTCAAATATGTTAAAAATTTGGACATTCAACTATCAATTGATATCAAAGACTTAATATGAATTATATTGGTTGTCAATCAGCTAACAAGTTAGTAGCCATGTTAGCTTAGAAAAATGCTGATGTTGATGATAGTACCTAGTATACTGATATTGACGTTTCTCATCATAGTATGTTTGAAATAGGAAGCCTCAATCTAGTTGATTCTTATAATGGTACTGACTCCGTTTAGATGGGTAATGGTGAGAGTCTTTCTATTCTAAACATTGGAAGTTCAACTTTTCTAGGTGGGAATAAAATATTTCATTTGAATAATGTTCTTCACTGTCCGAATGCACACTGTAATCTCTTATCAGTAAGAAGGTTTGCTTGGGACAATTCTTGTTTATTTCAATTTGATGATAATTGTTTTGTGATCAAGGACAAGACAACAACGCAAACTCTCCATCAAGGACTGGTCGAAGCGGTATCCTATTACTTTTAGGAAAAATAAAAGGCATGTTCAGCTACTTCCAAAGCTTTTCTTAGTAATAAAGCTTTAGCACAGATATAGCATCATCATCTTGGCCATTCCTCTTACAATCATTTTTACATCATTATTCATCAACTCAAGATACCTTGTTCATCTTATCCTCTATCTGAGTGTACTCCGTGTTAGTTAGGTCAAAGTAGTCCTTTGTCTTTCTCCATTGCAACTAGTCACACAACTACTCCATTACAGTTGTTGCACTGTGTTCTTTGTGGTCCCTCACCTCTCTTTGGTTGTAATGGGTTTCATCATTTTGTTCTCATTACTGATGATTTCACTCATTATGGGTGGATGTTTCAAATCAAATAAAAGTCTGAGTTCTTTAATGCTTCTGTTCAATTTTGTATTCTTGGTCAAAATCAATTTCAAATGCCTATCAAAATTCTTTGAACTGACAGTGGTGGAGAGTTTTTCAACATGATGCTTACTATGTTTCTTTAACAAAAAGGGATCTTTCACTAGAAAAGTTGTCCTCATACACCTGAGCAGGATGGCATTGTTGAAAGGAAACACCAACATCTGGTTGAAACCAATTTAATACTCTTAGCTCAATTTCATCTTCCTAAATCTTTTCGGGTTGAAGCTTTTCACATAGCACTCTATCTTATCAATCGTCTCCTAATTGTTGATAAAAAAAATACTCTATCTCCATAGCAAAAAATTTTTGGTTGAGAACCTGATTATATATTCTTGAAACCTTTTGGTTGTAAGTGCTTTCCTTGGCTTCGACCGTATGCAACAAATAAACTTGAATTTTGAAGTGCTGAATGTGTTTTTATTGGATACAACTAACATCAGAAAGGTTACAAATTCTAGTGTCCTTCTACAAGAGATGTCTATCTCTCTCGACATGTTAAGTTTGTCGAAGATGTTTTTCCCTTTTTCCAACTTTCATCTTCCGATCAAACACGTATCTCCTATCAGGTTGATCCTCAGTCCTTTGCAGTTTGGGTTTCTCCTATGTCCATTTCCATTTATTCTACTAACTCCTCTACAAGGTCATTTTCAATTTGCACAACCTTCTTCTAGCAAAGATCCTTCTCCTCCCACCAATTTTTCTGAATCTTCTTTTTCCCCTGTTTAGCCTAATCTAAATCAACTTCCTACTTCTAATCATCCTTTGCAAACTCGTTCCAAATCTAGATTCTATAAAAAGAAAGTCTTCTTCAGTACTAAATATCCTCATGCTCTTGCTCTTATCTCTGAATTCAGTCCTACTCCTAGTTCGTATACTTAAGCTTCTAAGTTTTTATAATGGAGGTTAGTTATGAACTCTGAATTCAATGCTCTTCAAAATCATCAAACTTGGATACTGGTTTCATTCAAACAAAGAATGAATGTGGTAGGCTATAAATGAGTTTACCATACTAAAGTAAACTCTGATGTAGCTTGGTAACATCCAAGACCAACCTCAGAATGTAATCCAGAAATCTAGAATTTGATGTATCTTGTAATTGAGGCTTGTTTTGTAATCTGGATAAGATGAACTTGATGTTGTTGGTAATTGTGATAAATGCAAGTTTATTTTCCTAGATTGGCTTATGATTTTTTCTCGTCTCTGTTCCGACTAGGTCAAGTGAACTTAGTAGGCAGATACAGTTAGCGGATATAGGTGGCACATGTTCTAAACAGATTTTTCAGGAGCGGTTGACCAACAGAGGTCACCAACGTGGGTTGTTAGCGTGTAGCCCTAAAACAGTGGCTATAGTGAAACTCCACTTGACACTTGTGTCCATGTTTATTACCAGATGCGTCGCCCCACCAGCGCTTGACCTGCTGTCCCATCCTCATCTACAGTGCCACCAAGATTCTCGGACGATCAGGGTGGCTCGAGGCATTTTAAAAGGCTAGCTTTCCTACGTTGGGTGGAAGGGAGAAACAGAAAATAAAAGAATAGAGAGAGAGAGAGAGAGAGAGAGAGAGAGAGGAGAGATGAGAGAGTGCATAGAATTGGGGGATAGAGGGAGAGGTGACCTGCCAAAGTTGCTGTCGGAGGACCATCGCTAGAGGCGGAGGCTGTTTGCCAAGGAGGAGTGGACGTCGAGAGAGTTCGTTGGAGTAGTCGCTGGAAGCTCGTTGGAGTTGGGAGAAATCACTAGTGATCTCTTTGTGTACATGTCTTCCCTCTCTTTAAATTCCTAGAATCATGCCTAGAATTGAATTTAAATGAGGAAATTAACATGATATACAACAAAATGTGAGAATGCATGCCTGTGTGTGGTTTTGGGATTTCCAGAGAAGTTATCATGCTATGCTGAGAATTTTATGTTAAATAAACGGAGTGTGAACCCATGCACTGAATGTTTATAAGTATGCTTTGAGGTATCATGCATGTGTTGTGATATTTTTGAAAGGCTTTTTTTTTACCAAGTTTTTGAGTTGGGTTTGCATGCTCTGGTTTTTCTGGTTATCTATAAAATCAATATCGTGATTGGTAGGTGGATACTACCAGCATGGGCCGTTGGCACAACTAGGTCGCGAGTGTTTTTGGCAAGGTGATGGCGTGTGAGTGTCTAGCGTGTATGGCCGGCACGAGTTGTCTTTTAAGTAGTTACAAACAACCTGTTTTAGTTGGTTTTCTAGAAATAAAATGTGATAATACTTTTAAATGCATGAAAGATGAATATGAAATGTTCCTTATGATAGTAAATTCCTATAATGAATAGGAAATGGCTTTTGATGTTAATATGGTTTTGAAAGAGGTTTTAAAAAGAGATGCATTCGTTTTGAAGGATTGTTAAGATTTGCAGGAGCCACATTTAGGCCAATAGACCATACTGATAAGGGGTAGTGAGATCCTTGAGTAGTCGAGGACGTGCCATAGGTTGTGGTTGCCGAGTTTGATCCGAGGAGTGAGCCTCACGACTGTGTGGTACTGTAAGATCCAGAGTATGATAGACTCAGACTACTCTTAGTGTCGGTGTTGGTCGAGTCTAGGATTAGAGTTCCCAGGTACTCGAGCACCCTGGGGTGTCATGAGGATGCACCCCGTGTGAACCCTTGTGATACTGTGAGACTGTGGTTGGGGCAGATGAACTCCTACATGGGGTGGTCTACCGTGGCATTGTAGTAGGGTCGAGATTGGAGCCTTGGTAACTTCTTGTGGTCAGGTTGGTCACCTATGACTAGGGTGATACAACAGGTTTTATTGAGACTGTGTGTGGTATCGAGCTAGAATCAAATTGTGATTTGGCTAGTGAGTCGGATTCTAGTCGAGTTGAGACTGAAGATTTTGAATTAGTTTTCTAATCATGGTTTTACTGTGATTTGTGATATTATATAAGTTGTATTTTTGCTGGATTCTAGTCAAGGATTTTTCCTCTTGAAATTCATAAAAGTGAATTGTAAATATGCATGGAAATTCAGAGAAAATGATAAAAAAAGTTTTGAAAAAGAAAGCATGATTTATGAATAGATTTCTGACTTTGGTTTTTTCTTCGCAACTTGTGTAGCCTTTAGAAGCTTTACCGAATATTTGTCTTAGGACGCGTACTAGGTGACATTGAAGTTACTCACGTGTGTTTTACTTGTATTTTATTTTCAGGTACATAGTTGAGCGTGCAATCTAGTTCTGATGCATATCTCGGAGCTACTTAGTTGCATATAGGTCTGGGAAGCTTATTTTTATTATTTAAAAATTATCAATTTCTAGCTTATTTAATTATTTGGGTAGTATTGATACTGTTGTGTAGCGTATGGGGCGTTACAAGGTTAAGCAAGCAAAAGACTCGTGTGGTGGCTAAAGGTTTTCATCAACAACTAGGTATTGATTTCATCGAGACATTTAGTCTAGTTGTGATACATCCTACAATAAGAACTGTTCTTGCGATTGCTGTAAGCAAACATTGGTCATTTAAATAGCTTGATGTTGAAAGTGCTTTTCTCCATGATACCTATGACCATGCCAGCTTGGAGATCCGACGTGGAGTTGCGTTAGAGGGAGGAGATCACAGCCATGTCAAGATGACGAATGCGCAAAGATAGGAAGAAACGGAAAAGAAAAGGAGTCGCCACTAAGTCTTTTAAGAGAAAGACGAGGAAAACCACAAACAAACCATAAAGGATTGAATGCATGAGATGCAAATGTGAATGCCAGATGTCTACTAATCAGAGGATGGGTAAGGATTCCTATTACGCACGGGGAAGGTGTTAGGCACCCCTGTACGCCTGAGAAATTCGATCTTTCTACTCTAATTCGCTTACTAGAGGCTAGATGAATACTTGCTAAGCCTAGATCGTGCTCTAAACATGCTATATGAATGCCAAGACAAGACTGGATGGATGTGCAAGATGGTATGCGAATACTGCGAAGAAATCCATATAAAATATCGCAATCACGAAAAACGACACGACAAAGAAAGTCACATGAAATGACAAGGTTTTGGGTGAGAATGGTTTAGAAAATCATACAAGTCTCAAGAATGTCAAAAATGCAACCGACCCAGGTCGTCAGAATCATAGAAAACATTGAGGAAATCAAGACAGACAAATTGTGAAGAAGTCTATGCAAAACGGGCAAACTTTGATATGCGAAGAAATTCACATGAAATGATGATGTTTTTGTAAAGAATTGTTCAGAAAATCACACCAACGTCAAGGGGATCAAGAATACAACAGAGTCAAATCATTAGAAGTGTAGAAAACACCATAGAAATTAAATGGAAAAATAATCCGTAAATGAGCCAATATGGGCCTTTCGGTCCGTTCGTATATGCCCTTAGGCAATGAAATCCAAATCAAATCGAAAAAATCCGAAATGTAGGAGTAAAAGAAATCAAATCAAATGTCAGATGAGGGGCCCTGAAAACAAAGTGAAGAGAAATCCACGAAAGAAACACATGAGAAGCAGGCTTACTTAGAAAGGATAGAACAATATGCAAATGGGATGAAAACCAGGCGAAATGCATGAATATGTACCTAAATGTGTAAAAGATGCTGAAGAATGACTTAGGCAAAGGTTATGCATGTCTTAATGTAAGAACTAACATGCATGTGCTTGAATTGATGGCATAGGGGCAATTCAGACATTTTAATGGCCAAACGTACTAAATGTATGTATGGAGACGATACATGGTCTAAGATATGCCAAAATGTATGTGAAATGTTACGAAAGTGTTATTGGCAAGAAAACATAAGGAGGAAAACAACAAAATGATGTAAACACAATAAAGGACAAACACAAGGACTAAAAAATAAAATTCGCGAAAAGGGGGGGAACTTGGATTAAAGAATATTCAATGATTTCTATTCTAATCATGCAGATGATGAATCAAATAACAATGTGGCACTGAGATGTGTGAAAATTGCACTTTGGTAGTTTCCTAAAAACTCAGGGTTTAAAGTGCAAAATTCGCACGTAAGTGCAAATGGGATTAAACTATGAAACTAAAGATCAATTTACAATGCAAACATGATTTTTAAAGGAAATCTATGATTAAATGCAAAATACGAAATACAATAAGTGGAAAATATCGAAAATATGTGAGGAAATAATTAAAACCCTAAATGATGAATTTAAAATTAGTCTAAGGGTTTGGATTCAAATTTTCTATGTTCTGGGATTATTTTCTAAGAACTTAGGGGGTTGCATGCAAAATTATAAGACTTCAATGTGACAAAAACTGAACCATTGTGATGATCAGTGCAATTATGAAGTTTCTAGGGTTTAGAATGCAAATCTCACAAGCATACTCATTTTAAAAAGGCTCTGGGACTCAGTGCAAATGTTCAGGACTTAATTGCAAGGAAAACATGAAATCAGGGACCTATATGTGGTAAAACATGCATGAATGCACTGAAGATAAAAAAATAAAAATTTACAGGGAGCTACATGCAATTCTTACAGAAATAATAAAAGAAATGAAAGTTTTTTTAAAACTACAGGGACTTAAAAATAAACAAGGACTTACAAGAAATAATCTAAGGACCTAAGAATAAAATCCTAAAACTAAAGGACCTAATCTAGAAGTTCCTTTTCGAAGTTCACTAGCACTTGATCTCCGACGAGGACTCTAGCGGGGCTTCAACGGTGGCACAACGGCGGAGAAAGGCGGGCAACGATCAGAGGAGCTTAAGGGCGATGCGGAGCTCTCAAGCACAGTGGGCAAGATTGGGGAGGCCTGAGAGGCCTCCCCACCTCTGGCTCCGGTGTGGTGGCCTATCGGCGATGGGGAAGACGACGATGAGGTGGTAGCGGCGCTTTGGCGACGGTTAGGCTTAGCCGGAGGTCCGTGAGAGTGTCAGTGTGAACCGGGGGGGGGGTCTAGAGCATTCCCCCCATCTCCTGCGTCGACGGTGGGGAGTTGCAGCGGCGAGGGCAGAGCTCTAGTGGCTGCGGAGGAGGCGTGACGGGCTGAGGAGGTCCGCGATGTCTCGACGATGCTCCAGGAAGTCGCGGGAGATATTGACACGGCCTAGGATGCTCCCCTTGTCGTGGGCTTCGACGAGATGATGGTTGCAGTGGCAACGACAACGCTCCTCTAGCATAGGAGACCTGAAGGACTCCTCCTAAGCATTGTGAGCTCAAGGAGTAGACAGAGGAAGAGGGAGGAGAGGCCCTTAGAGGCCTCTTCTCGACCCAGCAAGCCACAGGCCTTGCTGGTGGTGGTGAACCCACAACTGGAGGGGGCGAAGACGGTGCGCGGGGGAGATAGCTCCGACGAGACGTAACTGTAGGATCGAAAGGTTTCTCTAGAGATGGGGTGAATAGAGAATTTTACTTTTTAATGTTATTACGCCCAATTTTATAAATAATCAGAAATTATAAACAATGTGATTAATCAATTAGCACTTATCAAACACACTTGATGGCACAGGAAATAAACGCACAAGATGGGGATGAGAGTAATTGAAAATACAAGCGATTTATAGTGGTTCGGCAACCCAGCCTAGTCCACTCCTCAAGACCCTTTTGAGATTTTTCCCTTATTCTTAAAACAATAAAGAACTTACTTGTTGGTTGTCCTACCAACTCTTCTCTTGCTCTTCCCACTTCTCTATCCCTGAGAAGCTAGAGCACTTTCTTGATGCTTTATATGTTTGAGACTTCCCTCTCACAAAGCTCGATTACAACAATAGCTTTACAGTATGCTTGCGAGGAGAATAAATGACAGAAGGAATATAGAATTACAAGTATGTCACGGTGTGTCTTTATGGAGGCTTAAATGAGTCCTATTTATAGCCATGAGACCCTCATAAAATGTGTCTAACGACTAGAAAATGGTCACAAATGTCTAGTCTTTCAGTATGCCGTTTTGACCTCCGGTGTGCCATTTAGATCTTCAGTCTGCACTTGACGGGCAATTCGGTATGCCGAATTTATTTCGGTATACCGATTTTTCCTGAAACGGTATGCCGTTTCATCTCAGTATGCCGTTTCTGTCTTCATCATTGTCTCCTCAGTTTTTTCGGAATTTCGATGCTTGTTTCGTTTTCTTCTGCTTCGGTATGCCGATTTTCCTCGGTATGCCGATTTGGTTTCTTCTTCTTTGAATTCGGAATGTCGATAGGTATACCGTTCTTTCCTGACTCGGTATGCCGTTTTCTCCTTTGGTATACCGTTTTATTTTCGGTATGTCGATTTTGATAATTCATGAAAACTCTATAAATATATGATTTTTAACAAAATAAACCTTACATAACTTAATTTCATTCTTCAATCCTTTTTCTGAGTATATAGAGTTACAACAAATAAATTCTTCAACCATTTTATTTCTATGAAAATATATCCAAGTGTAATTATCAAAATAACAAAGATATTTCTAACAATCTCATCCTTTTTGATGATGACAAAATCAAAATATCAGAATATCAAATTTTAAAATGTAAACTCAGCTCCTTTTTACTTTTCCTCCCCCTTAAGCTAAACCAAGCTTCTTTTGGCTTTTTCTCCCCCCTTAAGCTAAGCTTCCCTTTTGTCATATATTGATATTCTCATGTCATATAATATCTGTGACCGTGCCCGACCCGGAGAGAGGCGGGAAGGGGATCACAACCATGCCAAGATGGCGAAGGTGCAAGGATAGGATAAAAGAAAAAGAAAAGGGAGTCGCCACCTAGTCTTTAAATGGAAAGACGAGGAAAACCAAGAAGAACCTCAAGAAAATCAAGAGGTGTGACAATACGCTCAATGAATGCGTGCTTCGTGCAAAATGGATAATGCAGGGTGAATGCGAGCCCGAGAAAGGATAAGGATTCTGGTTACGCATGGGGAAGGGGTTAGGCACCCCCATGCGCCCGTGAAAACTCGGTCTTTCTAGGCTTCCTACTGTCAATGGTTTGCTAAACGCGTGCTTACTTATTTTATATGCTCATGTATGAAAATGACTGAAATCATGCCAAATCGAAGTCAAAGGGGAAAAAAGTTATTCCGTGGGTCAAATGTAGGCATGGATAATGCCGCTTTGCTGCATGCCTGTGGGCGATGGAAAACCGTGAAAATTACGGAAAACTAAAAAAAACGTGGAGAAAACTAAGCTCGGAGAATAGCTGAGAAGCTGCACCGAGTAGAGAAGAAAAGTTGGAAGAAAACCATGCAAAAAGATGTGAAAAATATGCAAAATGCAAGTGTGTGTGCAAATTAGAAGAATGCAGGTGGTTTTATGCAAAAAACCCAAATCCGAGGAAAGTCAGCGTCTAGAAGCTCAAATTGTCGAGAAAACACTTGGGAAAACACATTCCATGCATGCATGTCAAATCTGGGGTCAAACGGGTGTCCCTAGTGCAAGTGAAGTCCTCTAGGGGTTAAAATGCAATTTACCCACTAATGCGTGTAATGTATGTCAATTCAGCACAAAATCTAGGTAAAAATGCAATAAAATGTCTCAAAAATGATGCAGGAAGTTTCAAGGGCAAAATGGTCATTTTACCCTTGAAAACAAGCAATCAGAACAATATCAAAGAAGTTCAGGGGCTGAACTGTAAATAACCCAGTAAACAAAGCATTCTAGGAAGTTCTGAAGAAATCAGGGGCAAAAGTGTAATTTGCACTAAGATTAAAACATGCTGCAGAAGTTCAGTGAAAAAGGACGATTAAAATGCTATTTACCCAAGAAAACATGCTTCTGGAAAGTTTTTAAAGAAGTTCAGGGAGTTCCATGCAATTTTCACAGCAAAAACATGCTTCTGGAAACATTCAACACAAATCCAGGGACTTATGTGCAATTAAACCACAAAAATGAACACTCTGAAAGGTTTCTGGAAAAGTGCAGGGGCTTAAATGCAATTAAACCAGCAAGATTATGCATTTAGTAACATTCAGAGAAAACATGAGGACCTACATGCAATTATCACAGAGAAAATGAGTTGTTGAAAGCTTTCCAAGGAAATCCAGGGTCCAATATGCAATTTGTCTGAAGCAAAATACATTTAGAAACACTGGAGGGCTTTTATGCAAGTTTTTATCTCTGAAAACATTACTTAAAAAGTTCAGGATAAGAAATGTAATATTTTCAGTTAAAACTATATTCAAACATTTTCAGAAAAATGATAGATGGACCTAGATGCAAGAAAAGGACCTAAAAGTAAATTTAAAAGGACTAAAATGTGAGAAAAACATTGTTTCTATATTTTTTTATTAATACAAAAGGTTTTTGGTTTTTTTAATTAAAGAAAAGGCTCGACGGTCGGCGGCGAGCCATCAGGGGGCTCCAAAAAGCGCTTCCCGATGGCCTGATCTTAGATCAGACCACCAGGGAAGCGAGAAGGGGGCAGGAGGAGCACATCCAACGGAGTGGATGTGTCCTTCGACGGCTGGAGTGTCCTCCCCACCTCGTTCGCCGTCGAGGACCTCCGGCGACGATATGGAGGTGGCTGGAGGCTCCGGAGGGCAGCAGTGCGGCAGCTCTGAGGTCCTGGAGGCTCGCGGCGGGAAGATCGGGAGGTCCTGGGCGTTCTGGAGCGGCGCGGTGGCTGGGGGCGCGGAGTGGTTGTTGCCGCGATCTTCTCCGGCGAGGCACATGGTTGCGGCGCTCGGGGAGTCGTGGCGCGAATCCGGGGCGTGGCTGTCTTCGCGGGAGTTTGAGGATGCTGAGGGGATGCTTGGATGGCTGCGGCGAGGCGCGGGGGCGTCGGGGACGCACGAACAGCTGAGCGCCGGTCGTTTTCTCTGGCGCCGGCGACCTCGGGGGTGATTTCCAGCGATCGCCGTGGAGGCGGTTGGAAGCTTCGGAGCGGTGCGGCGGGGCTCGGTGACGTCGAGGGAGACCATGGGAGTAGATGAGAAGGCTTGGAGGTCTAGGAAACTTCCTGGACCCCCCCCCCCCCCTCTCTGTCGTCGGAAAACGGCAACGGCGGGGCACGAGAGGCAATTCCAACCAGAGGAAGCCTCTGGTTTGCTCGGAGTTGCCTCAGGGAGAGAGAGAATGACCTAGGAATACACAAATTAAGAACTGGAAGGGTCCAGAATGGCGTACTTGGCTTGGAGGACCTCTGCACCTCGCCGGAGCTTCTGGAAGTGGCTGTCTGCCTCCTCTGCGATTGCTCTGGCTTCTGGTTCTCTCTCTCTCGCTTTGAATTGTGGTTTTGAATGTGGCTCCGAATGTGGCTCCCCAATCTCACTGAATCCCCCTCTTTTTTTTCTTTTTCTTTTCCCGCCCGCGAGCTCTGTTTATACGGCCACCTACTCCTGCGCGTAGCAGAACGGCAACCACCCCCTACAGCCGCTACGTCAGCTCGACAGACAGCTAACGGCTGTCCCCCACGCGCTACGGCCTGTCCTTGCGCGTCGGCAGTGGATGAACGACAATCCTGAGCTTGCAGCAGCAGTTGATCGGACGGCTGGGGCTGCTCTGTGATTTGCTGGCTCAGTGGGGTGAAGGAGACCTGCTGGTTGAAACATGTTCGGGCTGGCTGAACGAGCTCAAGGATTGGAGTGAGCTCAGAGGCTAAATTCGTGGGAGATTGGTAAAGAAGAGGATGGGTTCAATGAGGAGGACTTGTGATTTTTGGTAAAAAAAAGGTAAATGATTTATGTATGTGGAGAAGGAGAAATAAAATGTGAATTGGAAGAAAAGAAATGGGTTAAATTGTTTATGGTGGGCCTTCATGGGCTTTTGGGTTCAATTTGGGCTTAATGGGCTTCATGGGCCTATGTGGGCCTTGTGGGCCCCCATGGACCAAGTGGGCTTCAATGGGCCCGAATGCATTAAATGGGCTCAAATAGGTTAAATGGGCCTAAATAGGTCTTGTGTGCCCAAGTGGGCTCAAATAGGGCTTAATGGGCCTAAGTGGTTCTTCATGGGCCCAATTGGGTTTCCATGAATTAAAAGGGCCTTGATAGGGTTAGAGATCAGCCACCACATCCTTATTCTGCAAAATTGGAAATTTGGGGTGTCTACAATATCATATCTTATTATTACATGTCATATATTTTCTATTTTCATTTATTTCTCCCCCCTTTTGACATAATCAAAAAGCATATTTAATAGCAGGACAGATGATAAAAAAACATCCAATATATAATATAAGTTTCATCCAATAGATAATGTAAATTTCATCCAATGTGAAAAAATAGTCAAATTACAATAAAATTAAGGAGAAGGCGGATTAATGTGTTCAAGAATATCCAGGTGATATTCTTGAAGCGTGTCTTGATATGCCTCAACTCGATGAGTCAACTTCTTGATATTTTCCATATATTCTTAATGCTTTTGATTCTGTTGGAGCATCACTTCTGAGATGAGCTTCTGCTGTTGAATCTGAATATCCATCATTTTTGTTTGTTGAAGAGTGATCTTAGCCATTTTTAGTTGAATCGCATCCAATTTCTTGGAAATGTCTGAATCTTCTGCTGCCTCTTCTTCAGAGATGGAGTCTTCAGGTTTTGATCTTGGTTGTGATGGTGTAGAAGAGGAACCCACTGGAAGATTTTGAAGTTTATTATGAAGTTCAATGGATTGTTCCATTTTGGCAATGGCTTGAGTTCCTAAAGGTTTAGTTTTGACTGGAAGACTTGGTTTATCATCAAGAGAAATTTCATAGTTTTCAAACAGATATGTTAAAGGAGGTCCAAAAAACAATTTGGTTTTAACATGGGTGATACAGTGAAAAATGACTTGTCCCCAATTTACAGGAATTTTTTGGATAATAGCATAGACAGCTTTGAAGG
>JAMKQA010047508.1:0-15540 GCA_024699735.1 Posidonia australis | reverse complement strand
TTCCTCGTACGTAACAGGGATCCTTACCCACATCTTTCTAGTTTTCGCAGACCTGTCCTTATTGTTTTGCATGATTTTTCATGTTTATGGTTTTCCTCGTCTTCCATAATAGACTAGGTGGCGACTCCTGCACATTTTGCATTTTATTTTATTTTTCGACGTGATTTTGCCGACCGTTTCACATTATTTTGCAATCCTCCTAGCCGGCATGGTTACAACCTTCGACAACCTTTGGTTCCAACTTGCTTGGATTCATTAACATACCTGGCTGCTCTACTTCTTCTGCAGCTTTATTGTGCAAGTGATTATTTTGATTTTCTTGGTTTTCTTCCTTGGTATATACAATGTTAATGGTAGATGGGCAGCAGTCCTTTGACTAACTAGTATGAGTGTTGCTGTCCACATTCCCTCCTGAGCCTAACTCAGGATCTTTTTTTTTGGACTCCACTATTTAAATGAAGTTGAAATTGGTAGTACCAACTAGACTCGTCCCTTGGCTAATGGGAGATAAACTCCACTGGTCTAGCATATGCTGGCTTCGCTTCCTTAAGGACCATGATGGCAGATTGGCCTTATGAAACTGATTGATCTGTACTGAGCTCTGTAACCACAACCTTTCCCTTTCTACGTCTGAACTCACATTCTGCATCTTACACCAATGTCGCTAACTGCTCTTGGAATAAAACTTCCAAATCACTGAGCATGTTGCCCACCTGTGCTACTACAGCGTCTCCATCCTCCTCATTAGAGGCAAGATCCACATAATATGCACTAGTGTGCTCATGTATTCCGGGCGACGATGTTAGCTGAGTTCTGTGAGCATCTAGCACAATTGATTGTGACTCTATTAGAATTGACCCTACAGACAATGCTGTCTGGATGACCTACTGGTTGTAAACTTTGTTCATTAACTGACCCATTGGTAAAACTATAGATGGAATCATTTCGGATGAAGCTGCAACCAAAACTGTGGAAGGATCTATCACTAGCTCTGAAGGTGGTAATGCAAGCCTAACTGGTTTTATCAGAACAAAAGGTTCTTGAATCACCTTGTGTGACCATGTCGGTGGAACCCTGCACGACTCTCCTCTACCAGGTGCGTGGAAGCACTCGAGGAGACCCGATATGGTCATGGCGAAATTGGTGAATCTGGAGAAGAAGGCTAGACTCAGAAACACCAAGGGAAGATAAGAAAGGATAAGGAAATGAGTCACTACCTAGTCTTTTAATGGAAAGACGAGGAAAACCAAACACACAAGAAAACCAAGAAGCAAACGGGATGCAGAAAACATGTGTGCTCCGTGCCTAATGGATAAAATACACAAATGAATGCGGGCTAGAGAAAGGGTAAGGATTCTGGTTACGCATGGGGAAGGGGTTAGGCACCCCCAAGTGCCCGAGAAAACTCGGTCTTTCTAGGTTTCCTACTTGTCAAGGGTCTACTAAATGTGTGCTTTCTTATTCTAAATGCACATGCTAAAGATGACTGAAAACATGCCAAGTCCAAGAGAAGAAATGAAATAAAGAAAAAAAAGTTAATCTGAGGGTCAAATGTAGGCATTGAGAATACCGCTTTACTGTAAGCCCTTGGGCGATGAGGAAAATAGTGAAAATCGAGAAAATCTCGGAAAGCGTCTCGCAAATCAGTAGAAATTTGGATAAATCCGAGAAAATCAAAATGGGAAAATAATCCTCATTTGGGACAATGTTGGCTTCGATAAGCCTTTTACTGTACGCCCTCGGGCGATGGAAAACCAAATCAAGTTAAAAACATGAAAAGTGAGGGAAATCTGGGAAACAACGAGCAAACCAGGCTTGTAGCAAGCTAGAAATGCGTGCGCAACATAAGGAAGAAAAGGCAAGAAAACTTGCGTGAAAAAGTGCGACAAAATGTGCAAAATGCATGTGTGAGTGTAAAAATACGAATTCTAGGGGCCTTTGTGCAAAAAACCCAAATTCTAAATAAAAACTGAAATATTGAAGCCCAAATCATCAAAAATACATAGGAAAACACATTCTATGCAATTATGAAGAAATCTGGGGTCAAATGTGCAAATATGTGCATTTCTAGCAAAATTGATGTTTCCTAGGGGTTAAAATGCAATTCTGCCACTAAAACATGCATTTAACGCAATTCAGTGGAAATTCAGGGTAAAATATGCAAGAAAAAGGATTCAAGAAAGTTTCAGGGGAAAAATAGTAAATTTACCCTAGAAAATAGGCATTCAGTGTAAAATCTGTAAAGTGTGGGGGCTAAAATGCAATTTTACCAAAGATGCAATGCATTCAGAAGAGTTCTGTGAAGTTTAGGGTCTAAAATGCAATTTAACTAGCAAAATATGCATTAAGAATGATTTTCAATAAAGTTCAGGGGCTAAAATGCAATTTAACCAAAGAAAATATGCATTCTGTGTTATTTTAATGAGGTTCAGAGGTTTAAATGCAATTTAACTAGCAAAATATGCATTCAGGAAGGTTTCAGAAGAGTTCAGGGTCTTTTATGCAAAAATATTGGATTAAAATGCATGAAAAGAAACTCTAGTTGTTTTTGTTAAACTTTTAAACCTGGAAAACGTTATTTTGAATGTTCAGGAAGCATAATGCAATTTTTTTAGTTAAAAATTTATTCAAACGAATTAAGAAAAATGAGCAAGGACCTAAGTGTATGAAAAGGACCTATTTGTAATAAAAAATGGACCTAAATGCAACAGACAAAATGATTCAGAATTTTATTAAAATAAAAAAATTTTAAATTGTTTTTAAAAGAAAAGGCAGCGACGGCTGCCAGCGACGGAGCTCTGCCGTCGACGACCATTGGAGAGGTCACTGAAAGCTACCCGGTGGTCTGATCTAAGATCAGACCCTACAGGAAGCAAGAAGAAGAGGAGGAGAGTAGATCCAACGGTCTGGATCGAGCATCCAACGGTGGAAGTGGGCCTCCCACCTACCTTGTCGTCGAGGCACTCCGACGACGATGTCGGGGAAGAAGAGAGCTCCAAGAGGGTCATGGCGCGGCGCTCAGGGATCTAGGAGGCTTGGAGGCAATGAGAAGAGTCCTTCCCCTCTTCCAGAAGCGAGAATGGGGCACTTCCTCCATCCTTGAACCAAGCTCGACGTCGACGTGATTCTTCTCTAGTGATCTCGACTTCGACGGCTGTCCAGGGCATGTGGCGTGGATCTGAAGGCTCAAGAGTACTTGGGACGCACCATGGAGCGTTTCTGGAAGCTCGGAGCGGCGTTGAGTGCCTGGAGGCGTGGCGTCTTCTCCGAGAACAGTCTTCTTCTTTGGCTCCAGCAGGACGTCGTTATTCCGGCAAGGTTCAGGTGGAGGCCTCCACGGTAGTTGGAGAGGGAACTTGAGGGGTGGAAAAGCAAGAGGGAGACTTGGAGAAGTAGACCTAGGGTTCTAGGGCCAGGGACAACTCCTGGATCAGCACCCCCACCTATATCGTCGGAAAACAGCGACAGCGAGGTTCGGGGAGCGATTTCGACCAGAGGAGGCCTCTAGCTTGATTAGAAATGATCCAAAAAGACTAAGGAAGCTCTAAGAAAGTATATTTGAAGCTAAATGAGGTTGGAGGAGGGCGTACCTGGCCTAACGACGTGTGTCTCCTCCACAGCTTGCTGGAAATGGCCTGAACCCACACTTCTCACCTCCGCGAACTCCTCTCTCTCTCTGGAATTCTCCCTCGCTCTGGAATTCTCTGTTTTTCTCTCGCGAAAAGACCCCTAAACCTCTACCTCTGCGGCTCCTTTTATAGGTGGAAAACCTCCGACAACCCACTGTAACAACCCACTCACTCTTTAACAGACCTAACAACCTAACTACCTAACTATCTCACTAACGAACTAATCACTCCCCTAACGGACTAACAACTTCAACTGCTGTCTCCCATGCACCGACAATGTCTAATGGCTATCCAAGCTTGCAACGGTGGCTCTGGTTGCTCTGGTTCATAAAGGGCTTGAGCTGGATCCGTGGCTGGTGAAACCAGTGAGGAGAGATGGGTCGTGTGGCTGGATTTGTGAGAAGAGGGGGAAGATGGAATGGGTGTTGGGTTGGAAGAAAGGGAAGAAAATGGGTTGAGGAGTTGTGGGCCCAAATGGGCTTGATGGGCCTTAGTGGATTTTGTGGGCCATGAATGAATTAAATGGGCCTTGGTGAGCCTTCATGGGCCTTCATGGGCTTAATGGGCTTTATGGGCCTAAGTAGGCTTCCATGGGCATTGATGGACCTAAATGGGTTTAAGTGGGCTTAAGTAGGCTTTGTGGACCTAAATGGGCCTAAGTGGGCTTCCATGGGCTTTAGTGGGCCTTGGTAAGCTTAATGGGCCTAAGTGGGCCTAAATGGGCTTTGAATGAATTAAATGGGTTAATGGATTTATTTGTGGTTAAAAGCCTAGCCACCATACTTTATTCTGCAAGCCTGTAAAATTGCAAAATTGGGGTGTCTACAGATGCCCCTCCTTGAGCGAGGTCGGAGGATGAGTGGGATAGAGACCGATGCTCAGGGTTGACAAAGACACGCCTCCCGTAGTCATAAGTAAGAGTCAGTTACCAGCAACCAGCCACCAATCGGTGAATGCACTAGAGGTCCCGTCGCCATAGATGAAGCCAAGTAGAGAAACAAAACAAATGACCAAATACTAACAAGTTGACGACCAATCAGCTCCTAAAAGACATGACTGGTTATCATAGTTGTTGAGAAAAGCACCGGACAAGACTCACAGTGCTAGCCAACCGAGAAGTGGCTGTCATGGAAGTCGTCCGGGTAGTTCGGGCTATCGGCCCAAAGGAGGAAAGAAACAAAGAGAGTGGGGAATCCATCAGGCATCACAGGGATTGCCTGGGTAGTTCGGGATACCAGCTCGAAGGAAGGAGAAATACAGTTTGCTTTGATTCCGTCCATTCGAAGCGGCACTCGAAGCAAAAAGAGGGGTAGTGAGGTTCGTCCAGATGGACTGAACCAGGGATGGGAACATCTATACTACATCTAGTAGTCTAGACAGGAGAAAATGGGAGGCCTTGACTCCGTTCATCCAGATAGGACCTCAAAGGCGAGAGGAGGTGGCTTGACTCCATCCGTCCAGATAGGACCTCAAAGGTGAGAGGGGTGCCTCGACTCCATCCATCCGGATAGGACCTCAAAGGCGAGAGGGGGTGCCTTGATTCCATCTGTTCGGATAGGACTTCAAAGGCGAGAGGGGTGCCTTAATTCCGTTCGTCTGGATAGGACCTCAAAGGCGAGAGGGGGTGCCTTGACACCGTCCATTCAGATAGGACCTCAAAGGTGAGAGGGGTGCCTCGATTCAGTCAATCCAGATAGGACCTCGAAGGTGAGAGGGGGTGCCTTGATTCCAGCTGTTCAGATAGGACTTCAAACGCGAGAGGGGTGCCTTGACTCCGTCCGTTCGGATAGGACCACAATGGCAAGAGGGGTGCCGTGACTCCGTTCGTTCGGATAGGACCTCAAAGGCGAGAGGGGTGCCTTGATTCTGTCCATTCGGATAGGACCTCAAAGGCGAGGGTGTGCCTTAATTTTGTTCGTTTGGAGAGGACCTCAAAGGCAAGAGGGGGTACCTTGATTCAGTCCTTTCGAATAAGACCTCAAAGGCAAGAGGGGTGCCTTGATTCCGTCCTTTCGGATAAGACCTCAAAGGCAAGAGGGGTGCCTTGATTTCGTTAGTTCGGATAGGACCTCAAAGGCGAGAGGGGTGCCTTGATTCCGTCTGTTCGGATAGGACTACAGAAACGAAAAGGGGTGCCTTGATTCCGTCCATTCAGATAGGACCTCAGAGGTGAGAGGGGTGCCTTGATTCCATCTGTTCGGATAGGACCTCAAAGGCAAGAGGGGTACCTTGATTCTGTCTGTTCGGATAGGAACTCAAAGGCGAGAGGGGTGCCTTGATTTTGTCCGTTCGGATAGGACCTCAAAGGCGAGAGGGGTGCCTTGAATCCGTCCGTTCGAATAGGACCTCAAAGTCGAGAGGGGTTCTTTTATTTCATTTGTTCGGATAGGACCTCAAAGGCAAGAGGGGTGCCTTGATTCTGTCCATTCGGATAGGACCACAAAGGTGAGTGGGGGTGCCTTGATTCCTTCCGTTCGGATAAGATCTCAAAGGCAAGAGGGGTGCCTTGATTTCGTTCGTCCGGATAGGACATCAAAGACGAGAGGGGGTGCCTATTCCAGCCACTTTGTCAAAGTAAGCTAGTTTCAGCATGGGAGAAAGTCCATTTGTACAGATGAGCTGACGACCACAATCACTAGTTGACAGGCCAGTTAGCTCACTCAAGACTGAAGAATACCCGTCGCGCCGCATAAAGACGGTGGGTCCCAGGAACTTCTGTAGAGAACATATTCTGTAGACCTCTTCCAAGGTTGGAGTCAGTTCGATTCTCCCGAAGCGGAAAACATGATGAGACGGTTTCCAAAATCAGGCTGCTGCACACAAAAAGTATCGGGAAACCTCCACATTCGTGATATCCAGAAGCTTTGAAGAGATTCCCCAAATCCACAACTTGTCGTGATTACTTTCAGTCAACTGCCTGATCCATGCTTGGAGCACTTCTGAGCAGTGTCTGGGCACCACCATCGTAGGGAAATCCATGATCTGTAAGGCACTTTAGCTTTTCTTGGCCTGAGACTCCTCAAAAAGGGCAAACGATCTCCTTCAGCACATGCTCAAAACATTGTTTTAGAAACAGATCTCAATTTTTCTTCATTCAACAGTACTTAGCAAAATAAAAGCAGACAGATAAATGATATAGCGCAATGGTATTGTAAGAGCTAGAGATACTGGCCTAAAGCTGTAAACTACAGCTGACTGGACAGAGAGTTGTTGGACAGACTAAATCTTATGCACAACTTTGAGGGAAAACCCTGGTTTTGAACTGGTTCTAACCAAGTACCCAAGTAATGAGATGTGGCCATCAAACTTGGAATATCATGATTATTTGATGAATGTGCCCCCTAGCAGATTACCAAGGTCCTCGACCAACATAGCAGCTGACATGCCCCTAGTCGAGTGTTAGCTTAAAGCATCTAACCATAGGACAGCTGACATGCCCCTGGCATGACATGGACGACTCTTGACAAACGGAGCAGCTTACATGCCCCTGGTCAAGTACTTGCTCAGCGTGTCTAACCATAGGACAGCTAACATGCCCCTGGCCTGACATAAATGGTCCTAACTGATAAGAACAGCTTACCTGCACCTAGTTTAGGTGATGTCCTCTTGATTCTCTTGAACTAAAAGTCATTGTCACATCTCAGCCAAGAGAAACAAGCGATACTCTGTGACATTTTTAGGATGATATTTGCAAAAAGGAGATGCATGCATGCTAAATGAATTGTGGGATATTATTGGTGCCCTCAGCATTGGGATGCTTACTGCCAAGTACAAGGGAACAACAACTCCATACCTCACTAGACTCTATCCAAGCCCCTAGTTTTTGGGTGGCTCTCTGGAAACGAGTCACTGTGTCTTGGGCTCCTTTCCAAACCTACTGGACCATACCCTTGCTTTTTTATTTTATTCATTCTTTATTCTTTTCCCCTAATAGGCATGTGGGTTCACCCTATCCCTAGCTTGGAGGTAATAGGTACCTGGTCTATGGTGCAGAGCTACTGCTATTTAAAGGGTTGGCTAGGCCCTTTTGTAACATGTCTTCTAGGTATTCACTCTGATTCCTCTCCAAGATAAATTAGAGGGACAGAGCTACCCGCCATGCCTCTCTCTTTAGGGCCGACTTCTAACTGTGACTTCTGTCTTCTTATTCTTTTTTGCCCTTTTTCAGATATATATTTTTTGTTTTATTTCTCGCATTCTCATTCTCGCCCCTAACATTTTATCTCCCTTTGGGAGGTGCAGGGTCCATGAGGAGCTTGGATGCTTCACCAAATTCACAATGAAAGGTGGCTCCCTCACTCGTTAGGTTCCTGAATAGTATCTACCTGAGGAGGTGCTACACATTCCCCACATTGGCAAGCTTATTCCGCTTATCATCATTGGGCTAAGGTCCATGCATGTGATGATGAAAACAAATGTCAGCCTATATATGCGTATACTAAATGACGGTTAGTATGTGCTGTGATGCAGAGCTACATGGATGTAAGAAGATCATGACCTCATGTATGCATGAAGGAAATTGTTAGTGTTGTAAAGTAAGGACACACTGTTTATGATCATTGATAGTACTTTTTCAGGTAGCATGAATTAACTGGCTCTGACTGTTCGATGCGGTCCATGTCTTTAAGGATAACAGCCCCTCCAGAGTAGACTTGTCTGACAACGAATGATCCGCGCCAATTGGGCCTAAACTTGCGACGACTATTAGGGACATGTATTGCTCTCAAGACCAAGTCCCTTGGCAAAAAGCTTCTTGGTCAGGCTTTCTTCTGATAGGCTTTGACCATGCACTTCTGATAGCATTGTGCATGATGCATAGCTTGCAGTCAATGCTCGTCTATCAGGTTCAATTGAACGAGGCGGTCCTCAATCCACTCTGCCTCCTCCAGCTCTGCTTCTTTCAGGACTCTGAGCGATGGTATCTCCACTTCTATTGGTAGGACTGCCTCCATACCATACACTAGAGAATATGGAGTCGCTCCTGTCGAGGTCTAGATTGATGTTCTATAAGCCCAAAGAGCATAAGGGAGCTTGTCATGCTAGTCCTTATGCGTCTCTGCCATTTTTTTAAGAATCTTAGTTAGATTCTTATTGGCGGATTCTACTGCACCGTTCATCTGCAGACGGTACGAGGAGGACTTGTGATGCCTGATATGGAACTCCTGCAGGAAATCCTCAACCTTTTTGGCTGTGAAATTTGTCCCATTATCAGAAATGATGGAATGTGGGACCTTGTACCGGGTGATGATGTTGTTCTTGATGAACTTCTCCATCATGGAGGTGGTCACTGTCTTGAAAAAAGCTACCTCCACCCATTTTGTAAAATAATCAATTGCCACTAAGATGTACTGATGTCCATTCGAATCTCCTGGGTGGATAGCTCCGATGACGTCTATTCCCCATGTAGAGAAAGGCCAGGGTGGCGACATGCTGTGAAGCTGTTGTGGTGGCGATTGAATAAAATTGCCATGGACTTGACAATTATGACATCTTCGCACAAACTGGCAGCAATCTATCTCCATGGTTGACCAGAAATAATCCTGTAACATTATTTTCTTGGCCAACAGTACCCCATTCATGTGAGGCCCGCTTGTCCCAGTATGCTCCTGCAGCATTACTGTATCGGCCTCCTTTTTATCATGGCAACGCAAAAGCATCTGATTGTAAGACCTCCTGTATAAGTGGCCCACTCCAAGCACATATTTCAAGGCTAGCCAGATCATGGTCTTTCTATCTACCGCCAATGCGTCTGGATGGTGATTCCCAGTTTCCAGGTAAGCTTTGATGTCATGATACCAAGGGAGCTCTGCTGTGGAATCTACTTCTTCTATGCTCATGCAGTGTGCTGGTTGATCTATGCAGGTTACTGACACCTTCACTGTGTCGTACTCTGATATGGACAACCATGAGGCAAGAGTAGCCAGTGCATCTGCGTAAGCATTCTTGGCCCTATTCATAAAGGAAAAGTGTATCTCCTCAAACTTGGCGATCAGCTTTAAGAGATGATTGTGGTATGGAACCAATTTCAGGTATTTGGTTCTCTAATTGCCATTTACATGAGAAATAACCAACATGGCATCACCATGCACATGTAATTTCTATGCACCATGTTCTAATGCTGCTTGCAAGCCAAGAATACATGCTTCGTACTCTGCCACATTATTGGTGCATACAAAGGTTAACTTTCGAGCAAGTGGGATCATCTATCCCTGTGTAGTTTCCAACATTGCACCAATACCCATGCCTCTCCTGTTAACTGCACCATCAAAGTAGAGCTACCACTGATCTTCATCTCAAGGAGTTTCTAGCTCTTCCTCCTCCATGGCAAACAATATATCCTCATCAGGGAACTGGGTCTGCAAGTTGGTATTCAGGCAAGGGTAAGTCTGCTAAGTGATCTGCCAAAGCCTGTCCCTTCATCGACTTCTGAGTGACAAAGGTGATGTCAAACTGAGATAAAACCACTTGCCACTTGACACATCTACCCACCAGTGCTGGCTTCTGAAACAGGTATTTCATAGGATCATGTCGGCACAGTAATAGAACTGGATATGCCATCATATAGTGCCTTAAGCGCTGTGTGGCCTAGAGGAGGGACAAGCAAACTTTCTTGATTACAGTGTACTTAACTTCACAATCATTGATTTTTTTTGCTCAGGTAATAAATGGTCCTCTCCTTGCGACCTATTTCATCATACTGACCTAAGACTGCACCCATTGAATGCTGTGTCACTGACAAGTAAAGCAACAGAGGACGCCCTGGTGTCGGAGGAACTAAGACTGGTGGTCTTGCCAAGAGTTTCTTGATTTTGTCAAATGCTTCTTAGAACTCCTCACTCTAGTGGACCTGTGCGTTCTTCCTTAAAAGCTTGAAGATTGGTTCACAAATGGGTGTCAATTGGGCAATGAATCGACTGATATACTACAATCGCCACAGCAACCCTCCGACTCCTTTCTCTGTTGTAGGGGGAGACATCTCAATGATGGCTTTGGCCTTGCTCGGATCTACCTCGATTCTCCTTTGGCTAATGATGTACCCCAACAGCTTGCCTGATGACACACCAAATATACATTTGTTGGGGTTCTATCGCAGCTTATACTTTCTCAGGCATTTAAAGAGCTTCCTCAAACAAGCAATGTGTTCTTTAAGCTCTTTCGACTTAGCAATCATATCATCCACGTAAACCTCAATGTCCTAGTGCATGAGATTGTGGAATAAAGCTATCATTGCCCTTTGATATGTGGCCTTGGCATTCTTGAGCCCAAACGGCATAACTTTGTAGCAGAACACTCCCCATGGGGTAATAAAGGACGTTTTCTCCATATCCTCTTCTGCCATTCAGATTTGATTGTATCTTGAAAATCCATACATGAATGACAACATTTGTGTCTTGCAATATTATCTACCAGTACATCAATGTGTGGGAGTGGAAAATCATCCTTTGGGCTGGCTTTATTTAAGTCTCTGTAATCGATACACATTCGGACCCGACCATCTTTCTTGGGTACTGGAACCACATTTGCTAACCATTCTGGGTAAAGGACGACCTTTAGGAAGTTAACTTTGTGCTATTTCATTATTTCCTCCTTCAATTTCAAGAGCCACTGTGGTCGCCATCTTCTGTTTGACTGGCTTGACGTCAAGTTTAAGTGGTAATGTGTGCACCACTACCTCAACGTCTAACCCAACCATGTCATCGTAACTCCAGGCGAAGATATATGCGTATTCCCGAAGAAGCCCGACGAGTTCTGCTCTGGCCTGTGCTAGGAGTTTGGCGCTTATCCACATTTCTTTGACATCTTCATTGGTGCCAATATTCACAGTCTCAGTTTCTTCTTCTACATGCAGGTTTGGACCTTTAGGATCGTCATCGTAAGGTTGGAATTCCGGCGCATCATGACTCTCCTCTTCCACCTTTGGCGCATCATGACTCTCCTCTTCCACCTTTGCATCTTCCTCTTCTCTATATGCAATGAGCTCAAGAAGGACTTCTTGCTGGCACAACGGGTCTGTGTCTTCAAAGGTGCACACTTTCTCAGCATTCTGCCCTTGATATTGCTTTAAAATGGTCACTGTAACCTTAGTTTTCTTATATGCACCCCTAATGATTTCTGGTTCTGCTACTTTCGAACCCGTGTCTGACTGTTTTTCTTCTGGCAAATAAAAGCTTTTATTATCATGTTGTCTCTGTACAACATGTGCAACAAGTGGGCAGTTGTCCTTTGTCTGACTGATGTGAGTGCTGCCGCCAGAGTTCCCTCCGGAGCCTAGCTTAGGATCGTTTTTTTTGGACCCCACTGCTCAAGTGGGGCCAGGACTGATAGTACCACCTAGACCCGCCCTTCGGCTAATAGGAGATGAACTCCTCTGGTCTAGTGTTTAAAGATTTATTCTCCTTTAGGGTCATGATGGCAGACTGACCTTGTGCAACTGTCTGCTCCTTTGTGTCCTTGATCATTACTATATTCCCTTTCTTGCGCCTAAGCTCATTTTGCGCATCTCGGCCAGTATTGATAGCTGCTCTTGAAATAGAACTTCCAGATCGTTGAGCATGTTATCCATCTGTACTACCACGGCATCTCCTTCCTCTTCATCAGAAGCGAAATCTACATAATATGCGCTGGTAGTTCTCAACACCTCAGGCACTGATTCCGGCTGTCGTGGCTGCAACCCCTTCAAAAATGATTGTCACTCTGAAGCTGCTACTGCTAATTCTGCCCTTGCTGCATCCCAAACTACAACTAGATTATTAGACAGACCCTCCGTTGACTCCGGAGGCAGCAACGCTAGCATAGCTATCCCCAAGGACATGGATGATGTTGAACTCATTCCAAAGTCCATAACTTCTTCCTATGAATAGTAATCCTCTACACATACCCATTTGGGCCCATCAACTGGTTTGTCTGGCTCAGGTCTTGCAAGCATCAAACTCCGATTGGGATCCAACAATCCCACACTGACAAAATTATTTAAATCTCGTGGAATAACGAGCTTTTGAAACTTACGATGCCTCGCATATCTGTCTTGCGGCTTGCACTCGTATCCCAGTCCATCAAACTCGCGTCTTCATTTTTGCAGCAATTGGTTCTGCGATTCCTTGGCCATTCCACCTAAGAGGTGCTCCCTTCTCATACCCACATCTCTGACATAGATTCTCGACCATCAAAAAGGGGTTGCCAAAAGCGACCAAATGACTGGCACGCTCGAGAATCGGAATAAAATTGACCTGTTCAAAACGATCGACACGGTAAAGCACATTAGAAGGTCTGGAGTCAAAATGGTCAATATGGAGCGACACTAAAGGGACTACAGAATTAGAAGACTCAATGAAGGATTGACTCAGCTGATAAGAGAATGGATCTGAGACATCATGGATGAGGAAAGAAGGATCAAAATATTCAACCTCATCCAAATAAAGGAAATAAACTCTCAAGGTTCCCGACGCATGCTCAGGCAATGGTCAGTGGACTATGTTGCTAGATGTGGATGCAGATGAATGTGGGGTCTATGCAGTGGGCCTAAACTCTGCCTCCTATGTGTGAATACTGATGACCTTTTGTTAATCAGGCTCTGAATTGCATTTCAAAGTGTATAGCAGTTATCCGTAGAATGCCCCGCGGTTCTATGGAAACTGTAGAATAAATCCACTTTATACCATGATGGAAGTGGGTTTGGTGGTGGGTGGATTTCCGAAAGCTTCAATAATGACGCTACCTTGGGAAGTATGACACTTAGCGGCTCGACCAGAGGAGTGTAGTCCCTCTCAGAGTGTGGCGGTTGTCTTGACCCTAGGTAGTGCCCTTGCCTTGCCAGTGCGGGTTGGTAGACCGGTTCGACGGTGGTAGCGATTTGTGATGTGCATGGTGCTCTAGGTGCAAGAGAGTAAACAACCTGATTCTGAGCTTGCGAGCTCACCACATGGGTTGGCATAACAGGAGCCCCTAGGTATGCCACAGCATTCTTAGCAGAGTCTTTATTCCTCCTGTAGCCAGTGTTGGATCCATTGCTACCACCATTGCTATTACTAGTTCCACCAGTAGCTATGGTCTGCTTTGCGAATGCTGCTAATGCTGGGAAGCTTCCACTATTTAGCGAGTTCTCTACACGGGTGCCAGCTCTAATCAGGGATGCAAAGGTGGAAATAGGCTGGATGCTAAGTAGAGCTCCAATGGCTGGTTGCACCCCTCGAATTATTAATTTGATAGACTCTTCGTTAGAAGGTCTATCACACACTTGTGATGCGAGGGCTCGCCAGTGCCCAATGTACTCCCCGAATGGCTCGTGGGGCTTCTACTTGGTGGCAACCAGGTCCTCACGCTTTGGGACCATGTGGAGGCTAAAAGAGTACTGCTCTAGAAAAGCTTGCCTCAATTCATTCCAAGTCCTTATGATAGACATATCCAGTGATGTGAACTATTTTAAAGCTGGACCAGTGAGACTTTTTTGGAAGAGCCGAATGAGAAGCCTCTTGTCAGCTTGTAGCTGAGCGAGATCGCCACAGTATGCCCGAAGATGTGAAATTGGGCAGCCCTTCCCATTATATTTCTCAAATTCCTGGATATGGAAGTTCGGTGGGAGTACCGCCTTTGTGAAATAGCAGAGGTCCCAGAAGGAGAATGATTGGTGGTCCCCATCCTGCACTTGACGTAGAGCTTTCTCCACGTCATTCATCCTGGCGAATGGTGCATTGGGAGTTGCTGCTAACATTGAGTATGCAGTCGAGGCGAGTCCCACATATGCTGTGCATATAGCACCCGTGTGCTCCTCCAAATCTATCATCTCGCCACCCGGTGCCATGGCGTGATGACCAGCGTACCCGTGCATGTGCGCTACTTGTGGTGGTGTGCATGCAGAAGCATGTACTTGATGCAAGGGTATAGAAATGTGTGGGGCGTGTTGTTTTGTGGGGGAGCAATAGCTGCTGACCCGGGACAGCCGGGTTCGTAGGCCTATGAACTCCCGCCAGCCCAAAAGGCTGACCACTAATGGAGGGAGGAATGTATTGTGCATGCTGTGGTAGTGATGCTATCGGCAGAGTAGTAACGCTCGTTGTCGGGACAATGAGAAGTTGTGGCGACAGCTGCAGCGGTGGTGTCACTGATGTAACATGAAGTGCCTAAGCAGGCGGAGCAGGATTCTCAGGAATGGGACAGACAGGCACAATTACAGTGGGATCCAAAGAGAAGGCCATGTTTTGCAGCTTCTGCGCAAGGGCCAAAAGTTGCTAAGATTGTACAGTGATTGAACCATCGGTAGCAGTACCGAGGGCTGGAAGAGCAAGCGGTAGGGATGTCATAGGGGACTGGAAGCTCGAAGATGCTACAGGTTAGATTCCTACTGATGAGGCAATCGTAGCCAGCTGAGTGTCAAGTGGAAGAGGGTCAACTGAAGGACAGGACATGACTAGATCAGATGTCCTAGCAGTAGTCATAGTAACCGCCTCAGCCACGGGCTCCAGACCAACAAGGGTCTGCCAATGTCCCGAAATCGGTAGACAAGGAACTCCAGCCGCCTGAAAGTGGCTATCATGGAGTGAAGGTGGAATGACTAATGACAAAGTAAAAGAGGGAGGAGGGGCAGAAACAGGAATCCCCTCCAAGGCAGCTGGTGTAACAGTCTCAGAAGCTCGCTGGGCCATAGCGGACCGCGATCTGGTAAGGACGGGGCTGCGATTACAAGTGAAAGGACGACACCTATGAGGAGCTATCGTCGGAAGTGAAACTCCCAGGCTCAGAACTAGGAACTCGAACACAGAACTCTATACCTAGCTGTAACCATGCCGGCGAGGAGATTCCGCAAATGAATGCGAAATCGGTCGGCAAAATCACGTCGAAAAAGCAAAATAAAACGGAGTCGCCACCTAATCTATTATGGAAGACAAGGAAAACCATAGCATGAAATAAATCATGC
>JAMKQA010047507.1:0-19077 GCA_024699735.1 Posidonia australis | reverse complement strand
ATTATGCATCATATTATCACCTGTGGTTTTTAAGCCCACACATTCATTCATGGTCATTATACCATGCAATCACCCCTCACATGGGTCCACATTCATACTCATAAGCCATGTTTCAATATCTCATGGAAAACATCATTAAAAATAACATATTTTCATGCATCATCTCACAAGTCATTTCCATGCATTTCATACATTTATCATGTATTTATCCATATTTATCAACATTTTTCTAAGCATTTTTCAATATTGCCTTGGGTCTTGATTCAGCATACCGAATTGGGTCCCGGTCGACCGAAATTCCTTGATTCGGTCGACCGAAATGTTTCGACATTTCGAATCCTCTGTCAGTTAATCAGTCCCCTGCCAGAATGGTTGACCAAAATCATCCAGTCGTCCGAAACCCCCTGATTCGGTGGATCGAGATGCTTCGGTCGTCCGAGTCAGTGGTCCAGGGAACCACCTGGGAGCATTTCGGCATACCAAACTAGTTCGGCATACCGTTTTTTTGCGATTGCAGAAACCTCCCCAACCTCCGTTGTCACTTCTCCCCAAAGTGGGAGTAAGGAGCGGACCCCTCTAAAACACCACAAAAATTACAAGTAAAACATGGGGTGTAGACCTCCAAGTCTACTTCAAAACCCCTCAATCCACACATAAAACAATTAAGCATGTTGTTCTATGGAAATTCACAAAGGCATAAGACTCATATGACATCACTATAGCATACTTCAAGAATACCCACGAAAATCTCACAACCACCCATGAATCAACATGATATCAGCATAACCACATTATTCATCTCATTCCCAACAACTTCCCGATTTTTGCATGATTTTAGCATCATTACCCTCGATTTATCCCTTAACCTAAACATGCCACAACAAGGAAAGGGAAACGGAGGGGAACGCGTACTTGGCTTCTACGAGCCTCATGTGCCCTCAAGCTCTGGTGGTGCACGACACCAGCCTTCCTCCCTCGCACTCGTGCAATCTCCTCCGGCACGTGACTCCTCCTCAGCCTCCGCACTCCCTCTCACCTTCTCTCTGGTTTCTCCACTCCTCCCCCATGCTGCACACCTCCCTTAAAAGCCACCGTCGTGCCTGCCATCCCTTGGATTCCGCTGGCCCCCTGCCAGCCTCCCTGTCGTCGAAGGGACGGGACAAGCAGACCTCCCTGCCAAGCCTCACGAGTAGGAGGACAGGTTCGTGGTCACGAGGAAGAACGGGCGGCTCCAGTCACATGGGGGTTGGGCTCCTTTGACCAGGTCCAACCTCAAATTGGTCTCACCCCCAAACTTGGGTCCCAATTGCACAACAGACCCACAAGCCAAAGAAGTCACACCACAAAGGAGAAACCAGGGGCACAAAACACAGGGAGAGACCACAGCCAACAAACACAACCTGGATTTGCCATTAATAAACCACACACAAATAATTACAAGAAATTCCATGGTTTATATAAAATGGAAAAATAGGCACAGATGTTACAAGCCTGAATTGGCAGACCATTTTGAAAAATGGAGTACCGAAACTCCCTGGTTCAATCTATCAAAAAAGATCGATCATCTGAACTAAGTACAAGTCAACACTCGCGGGATGGAACGAGATACCGAAAACCAGATCGGTCGATCGAGAATCCTTGATTCAGTATTCTGATTTGATTCGATCGACCGAACCTATACCAGGGGGACCATAATTGACAAAAAAACAACATACCAAAATGGTCCAGTATGCCATTTTCTATGAAAGCAGAAAACAACCCTCAACCACAAGCCCGCGAAATCGTCTAAAATGGGACCAAAGGGCAGACCCTCAAAACAAACACTATAAAATCCAAGTAAAACATAAATTGTAGACCCTCGACTCTACTCCAAATCCACACAATTAAAACCAAAATCCATTCATCATGCCAAGAGAAATAAATTCAAGAAGCCATAGGGGTCGTAAATGACCTAAAACCACACAACGCCATTAATGGCCATAAACGCCACCAAAAATCATCATAAATTCACAATAAATTCTAAGAATGTAAATTTAGCTAAATTACATGCAATCCTAGTTTTTATCCCAATTCCATACTCTTTACAATAAGGGGGTGAATTGCGTACCTGAAAACACACTCCGACAACCCAACTCTGATCTTCGACCAACCCCGCAACATCGGCGAGCCCACGAGCCTTCCAAAGCCTCACACGACCTCCAAGGAACCTTGCCGCATGCCACCGCACCACCACAAGCCATCACCAGCCTCGGCTCTAACACAACACCACTGGCAGATGAGATCAAGGGAAAGAGAGAACGGGTGAGGGAGAGGGAGGGAGAAAAAGAGAGATGGGGAAGAAGGAGAGTGAGTGGGTGGGGAGAGACAGGAGTGGGAGGGGAAGGAGTGAGGTGGAGGCGGTTTCCGGGGTCGCGAGGAAGAGGAGAGAAGGAGGAGATGCGAGGAGGAAGGAGAAGAAGGAGGGTGTGGCGGGTTCATTGCTTGGCCTACATCCTTTAAATAGCCATGTCATTGGGAAGGTACGCACGTGGCCAACCAAACATCATGCATGCTCGCAACAACTAGCATAACCACACACCACAACCACCCGCTTTCACCCATTGGCCAACCCACACATGGGTCCACACATGAACCCACACACGGGCCCACACATACACAGTGCCATACGCATAGTGCCAACCACACATAATGCCAACAATGTGGGGACAAGCACAGGAACACACAAACAGAAATTGGCCCAAGAGGTCCAAGTCCAAAACCACAAATTTACACAACCGACCTCGGGAACAATAACACCTACCCAAAAATGAATTCATTAAAAAATGTAAATATTTACAAAATGAATTTGCAAGTGTTAAAGACGATGAAGAGGGCCTATGGGTGTCGAGATGGCATCACGATGAGTGGGAGCGAGGAGAAGAATGTGGTGATGAGTCCCGTTTGAGTTCCACAACCATAAGCCTCTCTCAAAGCCATGAACACATCATAGATGCATGCAATGCAGCGAAAGGAAAAACTCTAACAAAACAACATAAAAACTAGACCAAACATGCATGATTAAAGCCACACGCCTGTGAGACGACACCAAGGGGGGACGAGGCTTACATGTAGCTAATGCTTGCTCTCATCTAGTGGAGCTCATGGTTGTTTTTTCTGGATTTGGGTCAGCACTAGCTTGCGTCCAAGGTGGCAGATGCTGGTAGACTGTGCTCGGTTGGTGAGGCTACTCACACATGCTCGGAAGGGCTAACGAAGGTGGTAAGGATGTGCTCGACTAAACAGATGCTCTCTTTCTCTCTATGCAGTGGGTGGCTTAATGTAGTGGTCATTGGTTGTAGGGAGGCTAATACAGAGACAGTTGTGCAAGTGAGTTGAGGGAATGGGAGTGCTGGGTGACCAAGAGAGAGAGAGAGACTGAGAGAGCGAGATCTAGAGTGCCCACAAGTGACAGAGCTCTCACATCGAAGAGGATGGCAGTTAATAGGGAACTATGCCGAATAAGGGTTATTGATGCTTAACAACTTTGAAAAGGAAGATTGGGATCGATTTTAGGGGATAGGATTGGCATTTAGGTATTGGGATAAGGGTGTGATAGTCCCAATACGTTAGGGTGCACGTTTAGATCTGCGTAAGCCAATGAGATTGAAAGATTAAGTGTTTTGTCACGTGGAAGGACCACTAAATCTCTCTTCCTGAATTAATCTAACATAGGGCACTTCACTAGCAACTAGCGCTAGTTAGTCGTGTGGCTTAGTTACATTGGGATGTACCACTAGCAAAGTCTATGGATTACACCATTAAACAGTGCTTGACCCATTGCTAGGCTTGCTTACTAAATCTTGGGCCTACTTCTTGAACATTTGGGCCATGCAAAGGTTCTAGATTTGTGGTATGGTGAAAGCTTAGGGTTTGGCTGGATTTGGGAGGCTTGGTTGGTTTCAGGGAAAGTGGTTGAGCATGCCAGAACCGAAGCGTGTCCTTCCAAAGGAATCTGCTAGCATGTGACTACAAAACTGAAGTGTCTACAGTTGTGTTATTGGCCCATGCTAGAAATTTACAGAACAGCTTGCAAGCTTTCATGGCATAATGGCGAAATGGAAATGATGCAAACCAGCAATTTAGTGCATGGGAAGCATGTATGAGCTACAAGGAACATGTCTAGAGGATAAAAGCAAGCCTTGGATGCATGCATGCTTCTCCCCATCTCACACGTCCGTCGTTGGGTTCCCCCGATGCATACGGCCATGGAAACTAGCCATGGGCTCCAGGAGCTCTCTACAACATCAATGGGGGATGGAGGAAGCATGAGGAGAGAGGAAGATGGAATGCACATGTGGTGTAAAAAAATGCAGCCCTTTCCAATCCTCGTTGAGCCACACTAGAATCCTTGAGCACAGCTAGCCATGGAAGAGGTTGTGAGTGCAAGAGGACACTTTGGAGCATCTCAAAGGTTAGAGTGAAGGAGGAGGCATGCTTGGATGAGTCACACCTCGTGATCAAGGGCCGATAGCGTAACACCGGTAAGGAACCCATTACTGGCGACTGAAGAATGCATGGAAGACGAAAAGAAACACAGACAGATGCATGCAAAATGACATCGGGAAACAATGACAAGCTAGAGGAAGAAGGAATTAAATAAATGCAAGGATGCTTACCTATGCCGTGTGCTTGATTGTCTTTCTTGGCATTATCGCTTGCAACGGCATCATGCAGCTTGCGGTTGCTCAACGACGATGGAGACAGTGGCGAGGCATTGTGTAATGGTTGATGGTTGTGTGGTGATGCTCTAGATGTGTTTACTGGGGCTATGCAAGGCCTGGGAATCTTTGTGTGTGTTGGCAAGGCTATATGGGTGTTCGGCTATGGATTGAGTGGCCAAAGATGGTGAAGCTAGACCAGGGAGGCTGCTGGGTGATGGCTTAGTGGCTGGGAGTGAGAATGTAGGCTTGGGTTGGCTTCTAGTGGTGATGGCAATGGTTTTATAGGGATGAGAGGGTGGTGCAGTGGCAAGGGATGGCCAAGAACACTGTGGTCTACAGTGGCTGGTGATGAGAGAAGACGGTGAAGCTGTGGGATGGTCTCTCATCGATTGGGTTGGCTTCTGGACCATCAACCTTGTTAATGATGTGGTAGGAATGGTTATATAGGTGGTGGGAAACACATGAGGTGCGTGGATTCAAAACAACATCAAGGAGGGATGGTAAAGATTAAACCAATGGGATTGGATAGGGTTTAGGATTGTGATAAGGGGTTTAATGGTCTAACAATGTCAAGGAACACACTTAGATCCATGTGAGACAATAGGAAGTGAGGAAATAGTGGTCCAAACATAAAAGGACCAACCACTCCCTCTACATTTCTACTACTGACTCAGGGGTGCCATGCTAATGATCCATGCTGGCCACCCATGATACCCATCCATGTCAACCAGTCTTGGTAGCAAGTCGCAATCGTGACCCACACTGGACCTATTGGTGGGCCTGCTGCATGGATTTTGGGCCTGTTTCCTTACATGTTAGATGACCAAAATAGCTTGGGCTCCTAAGGCTAGTGGTTTTGCTAGGGTTTAGGATAAGTTTAGGTTCTTGAGCTGGTTTGGGGTGCTAGGTAGGTTTTGGTGTTGGGAAATGCCTCGTTGCAACTGGAGCAAGCTCTTTTGGAAGAGTCCACCGACAAGTGGCTACAAAATCGAAGTGTCAACAACAAACATTGCATTTTTGGCAAGTAAAAATGTGTTAGGTTTGGTGTAGCTGAGTATATAGAACCAATCATACATTGGATTACATTCATCCTGATTTGTGGATGTAGACACCCCAATTTTCCGATTTTGCAGAATGAGGATGTGGTGGCTGAGCTTGAACCCTGGTTGAGCCCATTTGGGCCCACAAGCCCATCTTAGGCCCATTTGACTTCATGGAGGCCTTTTTAGCCCATTTGGACCCACCTAGGCCCACATAAGCCCATGAAGCCCAGAAGGCCTACAATGGCTCAACTTATATTTCCTCCTATTTGTTTCTCCATGGGTCAAATCTACTTCAATATTCTTTTTCTCCCTTAATCACCAAAGTTTTCCTACATAATTCAAATATTTCATTATTTCATCATCACACCACATCTCACTGAACCCATCTTCTCCACCTTAATTCCACACGATTTCAGCCCGAGCCATTCTTCCTCACTGAACCCACCTCCTTCAGCCCATTTCACCATTGGGTCAGCATCAGCCCAAGCTACCTCAGCCACTGGATCAGCCGTCACCAGAGCCTGGATCGCCGTCCATCTCTGCTAGCAGCCAAGGGGACAGGAGGAGACAGCGGTTTGGGTTGTTTGTTAGTCTGTTAGTCTAGGTGTCAAGTTGGTTAGAGAGAGAGGAGGTCAGTGGGCCAGGCCGTTACGAGTGGGAGTGGCTTTCTGTTGCAGGTTGTTGGGTCGCCGACGGCTTATAAATGGAGAAGCAAAGCTCACGAAAGCAAAGGGGACACATTCAGAACAGCCACATTCAGAGCACAGAGAGCACACAGAGAATTCAGAGAGAAATAGAGAGAGAAGAGACACTGAGAGAGAGGCCATCGCGGAGAGGAGCAGCCGCCGCTTCCAGAGCTCCGGTGACGATCTCCAGCCAGGTACACACTGATCCTCTCTTAATTTCCTGAATTCTAGTCTTCCAGGCCTTCCTCTCTCTTCCTGAGTCGTTTCCAAGGGATCCGGAGCGATCCCTTGGCCCGCGGCGCTCCGCCGTGCCCCATCGTCGCCAAACTCCGAAGACAGAGGTGGGGGGGGCAATCAAGGAAGTTTCCTGGATCCCGGAGTCGCCTTGTCTCCTCCTTTGGTCTTCCTCGTGCTCCGCCGCTCCCAGCTGTCCGCACGAAGATCGCCGGAGAGGAACACCCAGGATGCCGGCGCCAGAGAAGACAACCACCTCAGAGGTGGACCGCGCCTCTCCAGCACCCCCGCGCGCCTCCGACGTCCCAAGATCCATCCTCAGCCTCCCGCAAGCACCCCGAAGTCTTCAAAGCGGCGCCACGACCACTGGATCGTCCCAGCCATGCCGCTCGCCGGAGGAAGCCGCGACGGCGATGCTCAGCCACCACCGAGCTCCATCAGCCTCCGCGCCACTCTGGAGTAGCCCTGATGCCTCCCTCAGCCCTCCAGAAGCCTCCAAATGCCGTGCCGCAGCAGGTCGCCTTCTTCCCCGTGGTCGTCGCCAAAGCAGCCCGACGGCGAGCGAGGTGGGGGAGGCGCTTCAGCCGTCGGAGGCCACATCCACGCCATTGGATGTGCTCCACTTCTCCTCCTCTTGCTTCCCATGTGGTCTGATCTAAGATCAGACCATGGGAAAGCCCCTTTTAGACTCCTCCGGCGGTCGTCGTCGGCGAGCCCCGTTGCCGGCGGCAGTCGAGCCTTTTCCTTAATAAAAAAATCAACTATCTTTTGTTTTAATAAACAATACAGAAACATTGTTTTTATTGCATTTAAGTCCTTCTAAAATTACTTTTAGGTCCTTTTCTTGCATCTAGGTCCATCTGTGATTTTTTCCAAAATGTTTCGAATAAAGTTTTAACTGAAAATATTACATTTCTTACCCTGCACTTTTAAAGTAATGTTTTCTGAGTTTAAAACTTTAATAAAAGCCCTCCAGAGTTTTTTAAATGTATTTTGTTTCAGACAAATTGCATTGATGACCCTGGATTTCCTTGGAAAGTTTCTGACAGTTTATTTTCTTTGTGAAAAGTGCATATAAGCCCATGCATTTGTTAAAAATGTTTCAGAATGCACAATTTTGCTGGTTTAATTGCATTTGAGCACCTGTGTTTTACAGAAAGCATCTAGAAAGCATGTTTTGATGTGAAAATTGCATGGAACCCCCTGAACCTCTTTTAAAACTTTCCAGAAGCATATTTTCTTGGGTAAATTGCATTTTAACCCTCCTTTTTCACTGAATTTCTTCTGCATGTTTTAATCTCAGTGAAATTACATTTTTACCCCTAAATTTCTTCAGAACATCCTGGAATGCTTTGTTTGCTAGGTTATTTGCAATTTAGCCCCTGAACTTCTTTGATTTTGCTCTGATTACCTGTTTTCAAGGGTAAAATGACCATTTTGCCCCTGAAACTTCCTGGATCATTTCTGAGATATTTTATTGCATTTTTACCCAGATTTTATGCTGAATTGATTTGCATTGCATGCATTAGTGGGTAAATTGCATTCAGACCCTTAGAGAGCTTCCTTTGACTAGGGATACACATTGGACTCTAGATTTCTTCATTCATGCATGGAATGTGTTTTCCCATGTGTTTTCGCTAATTTGGGCTTCTGGACTCCGATTTTCCTCGGATTTGGGCTTTTTACATAAAACCCCCTGCATTCTTTTGATTTGCACCCACACTTGCATTTTGCATACTTTTCACATCTTTTTGCACGGATTATTCCCGTCTTTTCTTCCCTGCTCGGTGCACGCTTTCTAGCTATGTTCTGAGCTTAGTCTTCTCCTCATTTTTCGGGTTTTCTCTGGTTTCCCGCGTTTTTCACTTGTTTTGGTTTTACATCGCCCGAGGGCGTACCGCAAAAGCTTGTCAAAGCTGACATGGTCCCGAAAAGAGGATTATCTTTTTCCCCTTTTTGATTTTCTCGGATTTATCCCGCTTTCTGTTGTTTTGCGAGACGCTTTCTGAGAATTTCCCAATTTTCACGGTTTTCCTCATCGCCCACGGGCGTACAGTAAAGTGGCATTAACAATGCCTACATTTGACCCTCGGATTAACTTTTTCCTTTGATTTCACTTCTCCTTGATTTGGCATGGTTTTTAGTCATTTTCATGCATGAGCATATAGAATAAACAAGCACGCATGTAGCAGACCATGGACAGTAGGAAGCCTAGAAAGACCGAGTTTTCTCGGGCGTATGGGGGTGCCTAACCCCTTCCCCATGCGTAACTAGAATCCTTAGCCTTTCTCTGGCCCGCATTCATCTAACATTATCCATTAGGCACGGATCACACATGCATTCTGCATTTTGTTTTGTTTCGTGATTTTCTTGGTTTTCCTCGTCTTTCCATTAAAAGACTAGGTGGCGACTCCTTTCCTTATCCTTTTTGTCTTCTCTCTGGTGTTTCCGAGTCTTGTCTCTTCCTCCGGATTCACCATTTTCGCCGTGACTGTATCGGATCTCCCAGTGTGTTTCTGCACATCGGAGTAAGGTTTGGTGAACCGCGCCTAGGGGTTCTACCGGCATGGTCACAGTGGAATCCTTCCCAAGTCTCATCCAAAGGTAGTGTGAGATATATGTTATAACCGTCATTGATGACTATTCTAGGAAGGTGTGGATTTATACTACTAAATCCAAGGATGAAGCGTTCAATTTACCACTTCAAGCAGTGGAAGACACTTATTGAGAAGCAGATTAAGAGAAAGATAAAGAGGTTGAGAACTAATAATGGCTTGGAATTTTGTTCATCAGAATTTAATGAGTTTTGCAAGAATGAAGGCATCGTTAGACACCATATTGTGAGGCATTCACCACAACAAAATGGAGTTGCAGAGCCGATGAACAAAACCCTTCTATAGAGAACTTGTTGTATGTTGTTGAATGTCAATTTGTCAAACGATTTCTGACCAAAAGTAGTTGCTACGACATCATATTTAATCAACTGTTCTCCCTCATCAGCCTTAAGCAACAAGACACTTGAACAGGTATGGTTTTGCCATCCTCTTGATTATTCTAATTTGAAATTTTTTGGTTGTCTTGCTTATGCACATGTAAGTCAAGGAAAACTAGAACCTTGATTGATAAAATGCATTTTTATTGGTTATGCCTCTAGGGCAAAGGGATATAGATTATAGTGTTTAGATCCAACATCACCCAAAATAATTATTAAGAAAAATGTCATATGTAATGTGTTTGCTATGTTGACTTCAAAGGAAGATTTTATTGATAGTTCTTTTGATACAAGCACAAATATAGGTACTGATGAGTATGTGGAGCTCATGTTGAATTCCCGTGATGCAGTATAACTACATATTGACCATTTTTCTAGTTCAGATGAGGAAGAGGATGAAATTGCAGCAGAAGTAGATTGCATTGCATGGAGGCATGAATGAAGAGTGTTCAAGCCATCCTCTAGATATCTAGAGCTTGTGTTTTCATATACTTCATCAGTAGCTGAGGAGACTTGTGATGTAGGAGAATCAAGTAGTTTTTCAGAAGATATTTAATTACAAAAGTCTATTGAATGGTTGATTGCCATGAACAAAGAGATGGAATCACTTTACAAAAACAAAACTTGGGTTTTGGTTACTCCTTTAATGGGACAGAAAATTATTGATTGCAAATAGATTTTCAATAGAAAAGAAGGCATATTAGGAGTTGTAGATGCAAGATACAAGGCAAGGCTAGTTACTAAAGGCTTTAGCTAAGTGGAAGGTATTTTCTTACCTATTGTGAAGCACACTTCCATTTGAATTCTACTAGCTATAGTTGTAGTAAATGATTTGGAGTTGGAGCAATTAGATATGAAAATAGGTTTCTTGCATGTAGAACTTGAAGAGCAACTTTACAAGTAGCAACCTAAGAGTTTTGTAGTTGGAGAAAAGAAAATTCATGTTTGCTTGTTGAAGAATTTCTTATATGGGCTAAAGCAATCTCCAAGGCAATGGTACAAGTGATTCAACTCTTTTATAATTGCATAAAGATTTAACAGGAACAAATATGATGTTTGTGTCTACTTGAGAAAGTTAGAAGAATGATCCTTCATTTATTTGTTGCATTATGTTGATGATATGTTGATTGCAGTAAGAGCTATATTTGAGGTGAATAAATTGAAGACTCTACTTTGTGGAGAATTTGAGATGAAAGACTTTGGAGTAGTAAAGAAAATTCTTGGCATGGAAATACATAGAGGTCAAAGGACCAAAAAGCTGTACTTGAGTTAGAAGAGCTACTTACTAATGGTGTTGGAATGTTTTGGTATGTCAAATGCCAAAAGTGAAATGGTTCTATTGGGCTCTCATTTCGTGATCTTAGTAGTTAAGTCTACATGTGGAGGTTGAGCACGAGGTTATGTCACAAGTTCCCTACTCCAATGCCATTGGTAGCATCATGTATGCTATGATCTACACACGTCTAGACATTGCCCAAGCTATTAGTATTGTTAGTAGATACATGTCTAATCCAGACAAAGGACATTGGTAGGCCGTGAAATGGATTTTGAGGTGCCTACGAGGTACTATTGGTGTATGTTTGGAGTTTGGGAGGAGTAAAGATGGTCTGGTTGGCTACATTGATGCAAATTATGATGGTGATCGTGACAAGGGAAAATGTAACGACCCCCAAGTCGCTACTACTAAACCTAGCTACAAACTTCCATTTAATTGTTTGTTTTATCTTTATTATTAACCAACATTTACACTAATAATGCAGCTAAGGCTAAGTACTCTCAACAGTAAAATAAAACCACTAAACAATAGAAATAAACTAAATTAACACTCACCTGAATCCCTGATGTGTGGCGACGTGACTCCTTACATATACACTAGCAACCAACATTTACTATCTTGCACCTACCAAAATACACAAAACAAAGTATACGTGAGTGACCACTCAACGATCACCCATCACACACCCCATCTACAACTCGACAACCTATGTTGAGGGCAACCAAGCATAGGCATCACACCCAGATGCTGCCAAACTAAGAGGACAATCTACCGACGCCCAGCACACAAGCACTGGCATCCCTCTCGGATGTCGCAACACCAAACAAGGCAGTCTATCACTATCCGATAGGCCACAAAAGCACAAAACCATGCCTTTAAAACCATTCTTTTCTTTTCCTTTTCACAACTATGTGCATGCTCTTTTAAAATCTTTTATGCATGCTCAAGATGGCCACTCTTGCCAAGTCAATCCCAAAAGCCACACTAAAGCATAACTACAGAGCCTCTACTTTGTACAACATGGTCCCCTCTAGGCCCAAGCATAAAACCAAGCAACGGAGTCTCTACTCCCAAAATAATAGAGCCACTGCTCCCAAAACACTGCACCCTAAAAGGCGCCGAAACCATGGCCTCCTTTAGGGCCAAAGCCTGATTTCCTCAACTAGAACTCTGCACAAAACACAAGCACAAACAATGTGTCGAACTGCCTAGTGCCAAGTAGACAACATTAGTCACAAGCAGTCCATTGAGGAGTGACCACGGCGTCTACATTGCCACGGTGAAGCCACACTATGCAGGAGCGATCATTGTCCCACAATTTTCCCACCTGAAGAACCCTCAACAAAGCCAACCCCTCCTAGGAAGGTAGTCATGTCTCTCAAGACACTACCAGCTATGAGGCATGCGTTCCACCCGTACTGGTCACCACAGGGTACGCCTCCTCATGACGCGCTCCACACAGTGCTCAAGAAGGAGTCTTATATCTCCACATCCGACAACACTCGAGCCTTAGTACTCAGAGCAACAACAGGAGTATCATACCTCCTTGTCATGCCACGAAACACCTCAACCCGTGGACCACGACCCTAGCCTCGAAACGACAGAAGGCACCAAAACTCTTTCCAAAACAATTTTCAAATCTGCACTTTTCCCTTTCAAAAACTCTCTTTTTGGAAAATCTTTTCAAAAACTATTAAATATTCTTTAAAACTCAAGAAACACTGTGCCTAGCAGCGGCACAGAAACCAAAGATCGAGAAACTACAAGCAAAACACATCCTCGACAGCTCTCCTGTTAGGTCCAGGCAAAACACCTTGCGAGCGTCTGGATTTACGAGCACCACACTCAACCCACGACCACAACCCTAGAAAATACAAACAAAAACGTCCTTTGAGTGTCAAACCCGCCCAGAAGACACCATAGCAAAGCAAACACAACCAGATCTCCATGCTCTGATGCCCAAGTGTAAGACACCTACTGGCTTGTGTCCCTTCGGAGCACAATTAGATCGACTCAAACACCGAAAACAGTGCCACTGAATACTCCATTCAGTGCACCACACACAAAACCATTAGGGATGCTATCATTATCCCTAAAGTCCAGTCTAAACTATCTAGGGAAAGAACCTATTATTTCTAAAGCATTTCATCTTTTATTCTACTCATATCCTAGATGATCTCTTGCTAATTCATTTTAGTTAAACCCTATAATTATTCTAATGGTTATCCTAACCATTTATGCCATTATATTTATCTCTCCAAGATATATCTATATATATATATATATACATACATATATGTATGTATATCTATATATATATTAATCAAAACATAAAATATTTTAATACAGGATCAGGGCCTAGATCGGCAAATTGAAATGGAATGGTCGACCGAACTTGGACTCAGGGCACTAGATCGGTAGACCGAAAAACCACTTGGTCGACTAAAAACCCCTGATTCAGTAGACCGAAAACGTTCGATCGACCGAACTAGGAATTTTGTCAACACCCAAGACTTCCAGAATGGTAGACTAAACGAATTCAATCGACCGAACCACGGGCCAAGGGGACAATCTGCAAAAAAAATAGTATACCGAAATAATTCGGCATGCTGAACCAAGTGACTGCAAGGCACCCTGAAATGGGACCCAAAGCCCAATCCTGCAAACCACCAATCCAAACCATGCAAACAATATAACAAAATGAAGATCTCGATGAGATTTTCTAAACCTGACAAGCAACACCGAGATCCATCAAGCAGATCCAAGAAATCAATAGAAAATGCAAAGGAGGCACTATTCACCTCAAACCACAAATACGACAATAAATGGCTCACAAATGCACAATAAATTCTATAAAATTTACTACAATTACCAGCACACTAACATGCACCTATGATACAAATTTGTAACCAAAAGAAAATCTATGGGGTGCGTACCTCCACTGAAGACGCGGCGGTGCAAGACAAACGATGACGCTCTTCCTCTGACCACGAGCTGCTCCTCTCCGCTACGCGACGACAGCTGCATCCTCCCTTCTCTGGCCATCTTTCTCTCTCTCTCTCTCATCTCACCCCTCTCTCTCTCTCCATCTCTCCTCCCTCTAATGAAGAAGATGAAGAGGAGGAAGAGGAAGAAGTGGGGGGTGGGGCTGGGGGAGCGGAAAGAAAGCAAAAGAAAGAAGGAAAGGAAAGAGAAAGAAGGGAAGGAAAGAAAGGAAGCTGCAAGCATGAAACTGGACCACGCGACCTTCCACGTCCACATGAATCGTGCAAGCCAAGATCCGCCACCAAAGCACAGAGCAAATCCTCAAAACTCCCATGAGGGTCTGCACAACACCCAAACCACACCACACCAAAAAGGCCAGAAATCCACTAATCCAGGCTTATGACACTGCGAAAGCTATGTTTCCCACTAAACGCAGGGGACCCAGCATTTAACGACCAAGAACTCCATTAAAATATCTGACCAAAGCACCATTTCTGAAACTAGGTCATTATAGACTAATCCCCATAAAGAAATTTCGCCCCTGAAATTCTCTAGGCGAAATACCAAGGGAACCAAAATTAGAAAGTGACCAGAATGACACATTGATGCCAGCCAAAATTCACAACCTATAGGAGAAATCATTGCTTCAAAAAGCCATTTCATCCTACTTAGGTTTAGGGCGACACCAAGGACTCAGCTCTCCTTGAGTCCTAACACCATTGAGATCCTAGGTGAAGTCCCTTTCGCGCACAAAAATCTCAACCTGGAGACTCCAAAATAGTGTCTCCCAGTGTCACGAAACATCCGGAGCACCCTTGGAGACAAGCAAACCACAGGATTGACCAGGTGCAACCAGCTTTAGCCACGCTTCCACTGCACTACTCTAATGCACAACCTGGTCAGCAACCACTGAACTCTACACCTTGTGCTCAGCAACAACTATCATTACTCTGGAAAACCTCCTCCAATTCAAGGTACAAGAGAAATCTAGCTACTGAGACACAACAAAGCTCTTTATGGATTTGGAGTGCACCAACAGACTAGCCAACTATGTGCCATCTGTCCCTAGGAACTGCTTCCCAGATCAATACTCCATCAGATCCAGAGTACAACCTCCACTGTGGCTAACATCAACCACGTGGGTGGATAGTTCCTCTTGTGGTTCTCTCGATCGGCAAGAACCACAAAACACCATGTTGCCTCACTGCAATAGGAACTTATCCCAACGCAAAAGGATATTGGTGGACTCATCATCGCTTGCTGCGATGGTAGCCTTACAAGTATAGACGTGAGACCGCCAAAACACACTTAAACCACTTATTAAGCGTAAAGCTCACGTCAAGGATACTACAACCCAGAGTCTCGGCCACAGGAACCACTACTTTTGGTGAAACAACCATACCAATGGTAAGGACCACTTGGGAGTCAAGCTCAAATGGATCTCCAAACTAAAGCAACTCCCAGCAAGAGCGTCTGAACCAACTCGAGCCATTCTTACTCCCTAGGGGACCTCTTCGCAGTGTCACTATCTCAAAGATACCTTTGTTAGATCCTCGAGAATAGTTCACCCGAATCAGGAAATAGCCACTAGGAGGAAAACATGTGGGATCACACCCACTAGCTCGATCAGCGACGCCACCAAACGAGACGGGTAGCCAACTCCACTTGATTCACCCCATCTCCGCTGTAGAAATCCAATACCCAAAAGCAAATATAGGAGAAAGAAGATCTCTATAGGTTGAATAGCGCTATGCCATTCAACCCACAAGCAAATAAGAAAATTAACAACAGGACACCCAAAGGAAACACTAGAGAAAAATCTCCATTGCTCAAATGACAAAGCCATCCAAGCCACAACCAACCAAGCCAACCAGGTAGCCAGACAAGATACCTCAAACAACACACAACAAGCAACACACTAGGCCATGCCATTCCATGGCCAAGCCCCAACCAAGATGTGTGACACAACTGCACAACAACAATGTGCGACTCCACGCGCACGACCCCCCCAGATACCTCGTCCTCAGACAGAGTGTTTGGAAGGAACAACACAGACTTGGGAAACTCACTAGAGCCACCCCAAAACAACAACACACTCCTAAGAATCCACAGAGTCACCCAGAAATAGCAACAGACAGCTGGGGACCCACCAAGTCACCCAAAAACCATAGGAGGATGGAACTCAAAGCATCCTCCGCACCCACCACAAAGACAACAACAACCACACATCCGGGAAGCCTCACGCTTCCCCCAGATGCGACAACAAGAGGACCGACGATGACCGCAGATCACCAACAACAACAAACATCAGCAAGAACATGTAGCAAACAAACAAATAGGCAAACAACAGCTACAACCATGGGGGGTACACTAGCGGCAGACAACTGCTGCACCCTACCCTCCATAGCAAAACACCAAATTGCCTAGCACTAGGTGGTGGCTAACCCCCTTAAAGAGAAAACACGTCCTCTAGTCAACAAATGGAGGTTGCCTAACCCCTTTAAAGGAACAAGGCACCTTCTCAGCAAACGCGCTGCCTCCTTGCAGATGTAGAACACCAAACAGACCAGTACCCATAGCAGACATGAACAACCTCTAGGCAACAAGACTCGTTCAGCCTCACTCACCGTAGGATCCCCTACCCTACCAGCCAGCAAAGAGTCTAGCCTAGAAAAAAACCACCATCACACCCACGGGCAACACAATGCTTAACCCACACAAAACTCGTAGACAGCACCACACCACGCTCCACGGAGTTGAGGAACCTAAGCGAACCACTCCACACGAGCGAACGTCACTTCACACTCTGCTCTCAACTACTATCTCCCAAGCAGCTCCACTAAATCGGTGATCACCAGCTATCCAACCACTAAAAATCTTTCCTACAAGGAGTCGACATCCATCTCCAAATGGGAATGCAGACTGCAACTCCCAGGTTCCTTGTGATCCTTCAACCACTAGCTTCGCCAAAATCGGAGCCCGAGCCAAAAATACTCCTCAACATTGCAAGCAAAGAAAATTAAGAAAACCAATAAAATCAAGGTGTAGAAATGCATGATATGCAATTCTATAGAGTCTCCCTACCAGACATCCCTAGGTTAGTGCCCCTAGGTGGACCTAATTTTTAATACCAATTGTAATGACCCCCAAGTCGCTACTACTAAACCTAGCTACAAATTTTCATTTAATTATTTGTTTTATCTTTTTTATTAACCAACATTTACACTAATAAAGTAGCTAAGGCTAAGTACTCTCAACAGTAAAATAAAACCACTAAACAATAGAAATAAAACTAAACTAACACCCACCTGGATCCCTGATGTGTGGCGACGTGACTCCTCATATATGCACTAGCAACCAACAGCTACTTTCCCGCACCTACCAAAACATATAAAACAAAGTACACGTGAGTGACCACTCAACGTTCACCTAGCACACACCCTACCTACAACTCGACAACCTATGTCGAGGGCAACCAAGCACAGGCATCACACCCAAATGTTGCCAAACCAAGAGGACAATCTACAGACACCCAGCACACAAGCACTAGCATCCCTCTCAGATGTCGCGACACCAAACCCGGTAGTCTACCACTGCTCGGCAGGCCACAAAATCACAAAATCATGCCATTAAAACCATTCTTTTCTTTTCCTTTTCAAAACCATGTGCAGCATGCTCTTTCAAAATCTTTTATGCACGCTCGAGATGGCCACTCTTGCCAAGTCAAGCCCAAAAGCCACACAAAAGCACAACCACAAAGCGTCGACTCTATACAACATGGTCCTCTCTTGATCTAAGCACAAAACCAAGCCACGGAGCCTCTGCTCCCAAACCATGGAGCCACCGCTCCCAAAACAACTGAGCCACCGCCCCCAAAACATTGTGCCTTAAAAGGCCCTAAAACCATGGCCTCCTTTAGGGCCAGAGCTTGATTTCATGAACTCAAACTTCGTACAAGACACAAGCACAAACAGTGTGTCTAACTGTCTAGTACCAAGCAAACAACACTAGCCACAAGCAGTCCATCGAGGAGCGACCACGACGTCTACACCACCACGGTGAAGCCATCCTGTGTAGGAGCGATTACCGTCCAGCAATTCTCCCACTTGGAGAACCCTCAACAAAGCCAACCCCTCTTGGGAAGGTAGTCCTGTCTCTCAGGACGCTACTAGCTATCAAGGATGCATCCCACCTATACTGGCCACCACAGGGTACGCCTCCTCACGATACCCTCCACTCGATGCTCAGGAAGGAGTCTCATACCTCTACATCCAACAACACCTGAGCCTTAGTGTTCATAGCGACAACAAGAGTATCATACCTCCCTGTCATGCCATAAAACACCTCAACCCATGGACTACAACCCTAGCCTTGAAATGGCAGTCGACGAGTGTCATACCTCCAAGACCCAACGAACCTTAGTCATAGGTATCTCGGCCCCCAACGCAAACAAAAAGCATCAAAAAAAATCTTTCCAAAACCTTTTTCAAATCTGTACTTTTCTCTTTCCAAAACTCTCTTTTTGGATAACTTTTTCAAAACCATTAAATATCCTCTAAAACTCAAGAAACACGGTGTCCAGCAGCGACACGGAAACTAAAGGCTGAGAAACCACAAACAAAATACAACCTCGATAGCTCTCCTGTCAGGCCCAGGTAAAACACCTTGGGAGCGTCTGGGTTTACGAGCATCACACTCAACCCACGACCACAATCTAAGAAAACACCGACAAAAACGTCCTCTGAGTGTCAAACCCACCCAGAAGACACCATAGTAAAGCAAACACAACTAGAACTCCACGCTTTGGTGCCCAAGTGTAAGACACATACTGGCTCGTGTCCCTCAGGAGCACAATCGGATTGGCTCAAACACCCAAAATAGTGCCACTGAATACTCCATTTAGTGCATCGCACACAAAACTACATAAGCCCTTGACCTAGGGATGCTATCATTATCCCTAAAGTCTAGTCTAAACTATCTAGGGAAAGAACCTATTATTTCTAAATCTTTTCATCTTTTATTCTACCCATATCTCAGATGATCTCTTGCTAATTCATTTTAGACAAACCCTATAATCATTCTAATGGTTATCCTAACCATTTATGCCATTATATTTATCTCTCCAAGATTTATATATATATATATATATATAGATATACAT
>JAMKQA010047506.1:0-17623 GCA_024699735.1 Posidonia australis | reverse complement strand
ATAATTGAATATTTGACTTTAATAACTACTTGTCATATTTTCTTAAGTGATTATTAATCTTTAATCACATTTCATTTGTTATCATCAAAACATATTAATAGATTTTTCCAACAGCAACAACCACAGCAGCCATAACGCTAATCAACCTAAGAGGCGGGATCTCTCCAAGAATACAGTCTCTTACATTAGATCCCTTACTGCACCGATAAATGTCCATCGACCTCCTCAGTGCCAAGTAGTTTATGCACCCACACCAACACCTAGAGCACCACATGCATCACACATCACCCCTACTGCCACTCCAGTATACCCTACCCCACCGGTTAGGATGCGCCCACCATTGGAACATCCACAGTCGAAGCGACAATGCTGTGATAGGCACCACTATACCCCTTTAGTGGAGCATTTGAGCATGGTGTTCCCTAAAGTTACATCCCTTTTGAGGTTGCCTGAGATTCACCTGCCACCAAGTCTGCTCCCTGCATGGTACAATACGAACGCGTTTTGCAATTTCCATCAAGTCGTAGGCCACTCGACGGACAATTGCCTTACACTGAGGGACGCTATCCAGGACTTGATTGACCAGAAGGTCGCCGTGATTAGCACATAGGCGGCAGGCCCATCGTCTGCATCAGCAGCAACAGAAGCACCCCCAGCACATCCCAACATAGTTAGCCAGCCTTTACCACAGCATTCAACCCTGGGAGCACTAGGTCCCTTGGGAGTCAATTCCGTCTTTCCTCTTGATTCCATCACATCCCCTATTCGTCCCACTGATCTTATTCATGATGTATCATCTCTGTTTCCACGTCAGTTGTATCGATCCTTCCTCGGTGGTTTCGAGGAGTCAATTAGCATGATTCGTCCTACTACTGAGCTGGAGTACACCATGGCACCGCCTATCGTATACCCTAAGCCACCTACACCAGTTTATCTCCTAGCTTGGCCACAATCTGGACCTTTCGAATCACCAGTACCCTAGAACCATCAAGTTTCGTATTTGCCAACCATACCAGTGCAACTAGTAGCCCGTCCACTGGTGGTAGTCACCCTCACTCATGACACGCATCGTGGTCCATACAATTATGCCACAGAAATGTGTGTAGAGGTAACACAATCGGGTAGGGTGTACAGACCTCTAGCGCCCAAACCTAGCCTTCCCATTCAGTCAGAGGCCCAACCATCTAAACCATCAGCGCTCGTGCTTTGCTTTCCAACACCAGTTCCCATCCAATTGCAAGCTTAGTCCCCACAACCACCCACACCACGAGCAGCTCCACCCGTTCCCACCAAAAAGGACCAACCTTTAGTAGATATAACAGCACAGCTTAAGAAAGTCAAAGCTGACATTTCAATCTGGGACCTGATCCACACCTCAACCGACCACAGGGAAGCCTTCCTTAGAGTCTTCCAAGTTGCCCATGTGTCCCCAACCATTGAGCCTGCCACCCTTGAAACTATGGTGGGTATGATAATGACGCCACAAGTGATCTCCTTTTCAAGCTAGGAATTGCCACCATCGGGAACCAATTATAATTCCCCCTTGTTCATCACCATGCAATACCAAAGCTTCTGCATCCCTCTCACATTGGTAGACAACAGAGCATGTTTAAATGTTTGCCCCTTGCGTACAACAAGTGCTATCGGATTCAAGTCTGAAGACATAATACCAGCCATTAAAGGGACGACGACCTTCGATAGTACGCACCATGATGCACTCGAGATCCTGATCATTCCTTTGATCATCGGTCCAGCCCGCTTCGATGTAGAATTCTATGTCGTTGACATCGAACCCTCTTTTAATCTCTGGCATGGACGCCCTTGGCTTCGCAAGAATCATGTCATTCCCTCAACTCTCCATCACATGATCAAGTTCTGCTGGGATGATAATGTTGTTGTTGTCATGGCTGAAGATCTGGAGAAGGCTGAGATCGTCTCTACTGTAGCTCCACAAACTGTCCAGTTTGATCCCAAACCCTCTGATATTCTGTACCCGTGTCAACCGGTTTGAGCCGATTGATTTCATTCCCGCCCTCGAGCGTGTCAACCAACTGGCCGTTCGCAATAACCCCATTTAATGGTCGATAACTTGTGTCGCAAGTGGGGATATGAGAAAGGAACCCCCCTTGGGTGATACGGACAAGGAATCATCGAGCCAATCAAGGTAGAGGAGTGGAAAGAGCGTGAAGGATTAGGATACGAGCATCAGTTTCAGTGGAAGAGATCCCCGTGCTCCTGTAAGTCTCCAAGGATGATCATTCCCCGAGATTTGACTAATTTCGCCAGTGCAGACATCTTGGATTCGAAGCAGAGTCCCTTCATAGTCTCAGTGTCATAGTCACCAGCAGTTTGGATTTGTCCTGAAGAGTCTTATCTAGAGAATGATTAGTCAAAGTCAGAGCAGGGTATTGAGCACATTTGTCAGTAGTTCCAGAATTGGGTAGTGTTGTCAGAGGCAAAACAGTCAACAATGTCTCAGGCAGCAGCAGTAGAAGATCCAGTTCAGAAGGTAGACTTAGAGAATGGTTTGATAGATGACATAGTTGGAGACTTTGATATTTTGTTTCAGGAACAGTTAGAAGTGCTCGCAAGAAGATTTAGCAGAGCACAATAGAGTCAAGAAAGGAAAGGAAGTTGTTTCACCATCCCAGTCAGAATGACCAGTACCACCACGGGACCAAGTTTTGATCATGGTCCTTTAGTCAGAAAAAGAGTGTGCTAGACCAATGGAATTAATCTCCTATTAGCCAGGAGGCGCGTCTACTAGGTACTGGTAACTTAAGCCTCACCTTAGGGGTGAGGAGCAAAAAAAGAAGACCTTGAGTTAGGCCTAGGGAGCAGTACAAGCGATAGCAATCTTATCAGTCAGCAGCAGGACAACTGCCAGCATGCAACACCTCTTGTAGATATTATGGTAAATACACAAAAAATAGAAAACCCCAAAAACACAAAAAAACCAGAAAATCCCAAAAAAATAAAAAAAATGTAGATAGAGATGCACCAGCCCCAGAAGTAGGAAGCCCAGAATCCTCAATTGGCCTAAACAGGCATATTGAAGAAGAGGTTGCACAATACAGCTACAAGAATACAAAAATCACTATAACCGTCATGAAGTGCCATCAAGGGACAAAGTTAGAAGAAATCCTCTCGGTTGATATTACAGATCCAACCTTTGAGCAAGAAATCTTATCTAAGCTCATTGCATATAGAGAGGAAGATGATGTTATTTAGGAAGATGGTACAAATGCTGAGAATGATGAAAGTGCACCCTTGCAATTTCAGCCTGTTGACAATGACCTAGAGGCCCCCAACTTACATGTGGAGGAAGAGACAGAGCTTGTCAACATCGACACGACAGAAGATGTTAAAGAAACACGCATCAGTGCCAAATTATCACCACAAGCAAAGACAGAATTTATAGCCTTCCTAAAGAATATGTAGATGCCTTTGCAAGGAGCTACGATGACATGGTTGGCTTAAACATAGAGGTGGTGGTACACACATTACCACTAAAACCAAATTCAAAGCTAGTCAAGTAGAAACTTCGTAGATGATGACCTCAGTGGTTGCTAAAACACAAGGAGGAAATCATGAAACAGCATAAAGTCAATTTCCTCAAGGTCGTCCTGTATCTTGATTGGCTCGCGAATGTGGTGCCAATGCTAAAGAAAGACGGGCGGGTTCACATGTGCATAGATTACCGAGATCTCAACAAAGCGAGCACCAAGGATGACTTCCTGCTTTCCCAAATTGATATTCTAATTAACAATACAACATGGCATAAAATGTTATCATTTATGGACTGATTTTCAGGATACAACCAGATCAGAATGACAGAGGAAGACATGGAGAAGACATCATTCATCACCCATTAGGGAGTCTTCTGCTATAGGGTCATGCCATTTAGGCTGAAGAATGCAGGCACAACATATCAGAGGGCCATGACAGTGTTATTCCGTGATCTCATACACCGAGAAGTTCAAGTGTACATGGATGACATGATTGCCAAGTCTAAAGAGCCCGAAGATCGTCTCTCTTGCCTAAGAAAGTTGTTTTACTACCTAAGGAAGTATAAGCTCCGCCTCAACAAATGTGTATTCGGTGTGTCCTCTGGAAAGCTCCTTGGTTACATTATTAGCCATAGAGGAATAGAGGTGGATCCTCACAAAGCCAGAGCCATTATTGACATGCCTCTCCCTGCCACTGAAAACGAAGTCCGTTGATTATTAGGGCAATTACAGTATATCAGTCGGTTCACAGCACAACTCACACCCATATGCGAGCCAATCTTCAGGCTTTTGAGGAAAAATGTGTAAACACACTGGAATGATGAATGCCAGATGGCCTTCGATAAGATCAAACAGCTTATGGCAAAACCTCCAGTCTTAGTTCCTCCCACGCCAGGACAGCCCCTGTTATTGTATCTCTCAACTACCACAGCTTTCCATGGGCATAGTCCTAGGCCTGCATGATGAATCAAGGCGTAAGGAGAGGGCCATCTACTACATCAGCAAGAAGTTCAATGACTGTGAAGCCAAATACAACACCATAGAAAAAGTTTACTTATCCTTGGTGTGGGCCACTCAGCACCTCAGGCACTACATGATGGCATGTCCAGTCCTGCTATTATGTTGCCACAATCCTATCAAGTACTTGTTCTAGAAGCCAACCTTAGTAGGTAGATGTGTCAAGTGGCAGGTTATGTTGTCGCAATATGACATTACCTTTGTGACATAGAAGTCAATGAAAGGACAAGTGATGGCAGATCATTTGGCCGACTTGCCTTTGCTAGAGTTTCAACCGTTGCAAACACAATTTCCAGATGAAGACATCCTGTTTGCAATGGGTGATGTAGAGTTAGAAAATCCTTAGGATGAGCATCAATGGTGTATATACTTTGATGGCGTAGTCAATAAAAGGGGAAGAGGTATTGGTGCAGTCTTAGCAACGCCGTAGTGATAGCTAATTCGTTTTGCAAGGAAACTGTCATTTCAATGCACCAACAATGAAGCTGAATATGAGGCATGCATCCTGTGATTACAGGTGGCACTAGAACAAGGTGTCCGAGAGCTTCAAGTATATGGGGATGCAATGCTGGTTATTTCACAAATCAATGGTGATTGGAAAACCAAAGACCAGAAGCTTGTGTTACATCATGAACGCCTGCTAAAGCTTGTTGATGAATTTGAGGAGGTCAAATTCTCCTTCATGAAGTAGGCCAAGAATGTGTATGCAGATGCATTAGCAACCTTGGCATCATGGCTATCGGTACCAGAGGCCTAGGCAGCAGATATCTAGATGACTAGCGTAAAGTGGCCTACACATTGCATGCAAATCCAAGAAGCAAAATTGACAGTCGAGTTGCCTTGATATCACGATGTCAAAGTTTTCCTGGAGTCTGGTGACTTCCCATCTGGCATCTCCTCAATAGATAAGAAGACCTTGATAAGATTTTCATCTAAATATGTACTTGGAGCAGCGCACCTTTAGAGAATATCCTATAACCAAATGCTTGTTAGATGCGTAGACAAGAAAGAGGCAGATATATTGTTGTTAAAGGTTCATGTAGGCACATGTGGTCCACACATGAATGGAGTGCTCTTGGCCAAGAAAATCATGTTGTAGGGTTATTTCTGGTCCATTATGGAAACAGACTATTGCCGATTTGTGCGGAAATGCCACAATTGCCAGCTACACGGTAACTTCATACATGCTCCTTCGCAACAGTTGCATAGCATGTCATCGCCCTGGCCTTTTTCTATTTAGGGAATTGATGTTATCGAGGCCATACATCCAGCTACATCTAACAGGCATCGGTATATTCTCGTAACCATCGATTACTTTACAAAGTGGGTCGAGGTGGCATCATATAAAATAGTTATAGCGACAACTATAGAAAAGTTCATTAAGAATAATATCATTGCCAGATATGGAGTTCCACATGAATCATATCAGATAATGGAATGAACTTTATAGTATGGAGAGTTGAGGACTAGCTTCAGAGTTACAATATCAAACACCACAGATCCTCTCCTTATCGATCGCAAATGAATGGTGCCATCAAATCAGCTAATAAAAACCTGATCAACATTTTGAAAAAGATGGCTGAGACTTACAAGGATTAGCATGTGAAGCTCCCCTATGCACTATGGGCTTACAGGACATCAGTCCGAATATCAACAGGAGCAACACCCTATTCGCTTGTCGGGTCCTGAGATACCTAAGGCTGAGGGGCGTCAAGTCCTGGAGGTATGAGACTCCTTGACTGTCATCTCGAGGCTAGTGTTGTGGTCTGCGGGTTGAGGTGTCTTGTGGTATGACAGGGAGGTATGATATTCCTATGTCACTATGAGCACTAAGGCTCGGGTGTTGTCGGGTGCAGAGGTATGACACTCCCTCCTGACCACCGTGTGAGGAGGACGTTGTGAGAGGCGGACCCTATGCTGGCCAGTGTGAGTGGGACACGTGCCCCATAGCTAGTAGCGTCCTAAGAGACAAGACAACCTTCCCAAGGTGGGTTGGCTTTCTAAGGGTTCTACAGGTAGGGAGAATAGCGAGACTGTGATCGCTCCTGCATAGGGTGGCTTCACCGTGGCAATGTAGAACGCCGTGGTCGCTCCTCGGTGGACTACGTGTGGCTAGAGTTTGGTTACTTAGCGCCGGGCTTCTCGACTCATTGTGTGTGATTTTGGCCATTGAGGGCCTTTGCTTATGGTTTTGGGCTAGTAGAGCCCTAGCTGTGGTTTTGGCCGGTGTGGGCCTAGTTTGTGAGGTTTTGAGAAAACGGTTTGCGAAAAGAATTTAAAGGAAAAATTAATTATGATTTCGTTTATCCGTCATTTTTCTTGGGGTGCGTACTGGGTGACTTCTGTTGCTCCATGCGTTTTCCTCGTTTTTTTTGGTTGCAGGTGCAGGCATACAGAGGTTTAGCATAGTGCATATAGTCTGGAGTCTCGTAGTCGCTCACACATGTTCCTAGTAGTTAGATATTTTTTGTTTAGCTTTAATTTTTCCGTAGTTTAAATTGTTTTAAATTATCGTGGAAAATTCGGGGCGTGACACATGGTCCATTGGATGGTCAGTGCAAGGCCAGAAATTGGAAGACGTGGATTTTGCTCGTTCTTGTCCTTCATTTCAGGGCCTGACCCTCGATGTGGTTAGTACTCTATATTGTTGAGTGGCAAAGCTTACACTTGTTCACTTCTCTTGATGGTTCATGAAGGTCTATTTCCTCCCTTTTCTGCTCGAAGGGGTTTAAGGGGAGGGAGTCAACTGAACATCTCAGCCATTGGTGAGAATTTTGCTTGCACCCAATCCCCAATTCTTGTGGTGAAAGACTTTTCTCCAAATTACTAAATGTTTACTTGTATTAGATGGTTTGGGATTGGATTGATCACATGTCCTTTTGTTATTACAACCTTCTTTCTTTATGTCAAAGACCAAATCCCCATGCAAATGATTATTGGATCTCGATTCTTCTTAACTACAATGGTTATTCATTTTATTCTTTGGGTAGCATCCTTAGATCTTAAACAAGGTGGAGATTCGCGTATTCTATATGTACATGTTCCTACAACTTAGATGAGTATGGATGTAATGCCCCCGACACTACAAACTAGTACCAACACTACACAAGCATATATTAATTAAATAATTAAACAATAATGTAGAAAATAACAACTACTAAGCTAAAAATTAATAAAACTACCACCACTACTCAAGACTTATGGTGTGCGGCTACGTGACTCCAACTATGTATTCTATTATTAGACTGCGACTTTACTAATCTGCACTTACATAAAAAACCAAGAAGAAAACACGTGAGTGACATCCATTGTCACCGAATACGTGCCCACTAAAACCAAGAACTAAAAACCTCAAAGGACCAAGAATTGAAGCTGGCATGAACAATTTCTAAAGGACACACAGCTGCCATCCGTAGTAGTATCAAAACCACACTAAAACGTAATACTGGACTCACAAAGCACATCTATAAATTATATGGAAAATCCATTTCTCAAATCATGCCTTTCAAAGTCATAATCTTTATTTTCTTTGAAATCGTATGCATCTTTAAAATCACTTTATGTATTTCTGAAAAGGCAAACCACGGCTAAAACCATCTCAAACCACAACACACGCATCTAGTATGAAAACCTGTAGAGTCACCCTAGCCATAGTTGACCGACAGCCACAAGTAGTTGCCGTGACTCGAACCCCAATCCCTATTGCACTGTCGTGGAAGACTACCCTGTGTAGGAGTCCAACCGTCTTAGGAATTCAGCCCTCAATATATCTATATATCACATAGTATGAGGTGCGTCTATATATCACATAGAATCAACCAACACCACACTTGGTTACCTCGGGGACTCGAACCGCAGACTCAACCAACACCACGCTTGGGTACCTCAGGGACTCGTACCCCAAACCCTACAACGTAACCACCATAGTCGTAGGGACTCTAACCTAGGATTCTTCCAATGACACGTCTAAGGGACTTGAACCCCTGACCCCACTAGGAAAACTTGACAATCACAATGTCAAACGTGCACCCAACCTCTTAGCGGTATAAAATACCCTTGATATGTCAGTATAATCCTACAGTCTCGTGGCTCTATTTGAAAGCCACGGAAAACATTTTTCAAACCATATGCATTCTTTTCAAAACTATTTTCAAAACATTTTTATATTGTCAATCTTCCAAGGAATCAAAACCACAATTTATTCCAAGTTAAATCATCAAAATACCAACCGAAGCTATCATCGTAGGGTTTGAAATTACCCTAATCTATGGTGGTAGGTCATGGGGCTAACCCATGGTAGCCACCCACAAGATTGGCCCATGGTAGGGACCCACAAACTGACCTTTTATAGATAGACTAGATTAGTAACAAGACTCGACGAAAATCACTTGAAGTGGGAACTAGGGGTGAACGAACCACAAACTACCATAAATTCTGAAAAATATACCAAAACGTAGAGCTTTAAGTCATTTATCATTTGGGACAGAAAGTCACCAGAAATCAATATGTGTAGCTTGAGAAACAAAAATCCAAAGGCAAAGAGGTTATAAAATGAAAACAATAACCCATCATTGAAAATCCACTCTAAATCCTTCTAAAAGTCACTATAAATTATGAAATCTCTACTATACCATGAATTCATGTTAGTCTACACATTTCTATCATTTCTATGTGAAACAAAAATGAAAAAGAAGAGGTGGGATGCGTACACTGATCGTCGGTGAGCTTCTCTCTTTCTTCTTCTTCATCTTCTTCGGCCACTAGCCTCTCTCCTCTCTTATCCCTCTTGCTCATAGGCTCTCTCTCTCTCTCTCTCTCTCTCTCTCTCATGTGTATTCCCTCTTTAGCCCATGCCTACCCCTCTCGTTAATGCCATCTCATCGCCGACAATCGCTTAGAAACACGAGTTGACTATGTATGGCATGGCATGGGTGGCATTGCAGCGTATGGGGCATAGTAGCGATGTGTCCCTCTACTATGCATCCTTGGCATTACTTTCCTTCCCAGGGTCCCACACATTCATGGGTCACAACATGCCAAATACCACATAATACAAAGAGCTAGGGAGAAACTACAAACATAACAAAGGAATTAAACATAAGTCCACCATGATTACCAATAAATATGTATATAATTACAGGTAATCAAGTTCTAGCTTATCTAGATTACACACAAATGGGTAACAATTTTCGATACAAGATCTACATAATTTCTAGTTTTTTGAACTAGCAATCTACGGAGGTGACACACGTAGACACCACCTAGTCCCAACCTGCAGTAGTCACCTGTGGTTGGTCCTTAATGGTCATAGATATTACAACGGATGTTTATATCACAATGGCTATAAACAATTTCTTGTTCCCATTAACAATGCATCCCCTTTTTTTTTGCTTGTTCAAAACAAATAGGGAAGTTGATGCTTTTTCTACATTGTTGACCTTATTGACTAGGGGCTTTCGGGGAAGACCCATGTGGGGTACCTTTCATGTCTGGGATGTTCGTAGGACCTTTGTATTCATCTTGTTCTTTATGTACCTAGGTGCATTGTGTTTTCAAAAGTGACACAGAGTTACCAATTGGATTTGCTGGATGAGAAAAGGAAAGGGACATTCATAGAGTTACTAATGTCAGGCCATGAGGGCATATGCAAAGAAACTGAAAGCTTGAGATGAAGGTTGGAGATATGGTTTTGAAACAAATTCAACCTATCCTAGAGGAAGATCAAGTCAAATTGGAGAGCAGTGATTGGTGACTCAACCAGTCACTAAAGTAGCCCTTATATTTGATGACAAAGGAAGGGTCCCTTTGCCTACAAGGGAACGTACTCAAGTGGTGTCCAATGGTTGGTTCAACTAGGTTGGTGAAAGGCTAGCTAAGTAGGCATGGATAGCAAAGTCATCATGACTAAGCAAGAATCCTTAGCATACTTTCATCGATGAAGTAGAACAAGTTTCATGATTTGTCTTAGTGATATTGTTTGGCATCCTATTTCAAGAAAAGAAGTCAAGGGAGTTTCCTTTCAGTTCGGTGAATCGGGGAGTTGAGTTCTTGAATCAAGTAGAACATGAAGTCAACAATGCTTTTCGACTGACTACAACTGAACAACATTTTGCTATTAAACCAAAAGCACAGAAATCAAATCAAACTCTGGAGCATGCCAAAAACTTTAAAATAGGCATCTTCTAAAAACTTACTGCCTCATAGGCCAAAACCATGTAAAAGCACATGATGCATCCAAATCTTGGACATGCATCCAAAGCCACAACATAAAGGTATCAAACCATCTAATATCGCTGTAAAACCATATCAACTCGAGAGCATTTAGAAAATCTCTAAAAAAGTAGCATCTCCCCAAATCTTAAAGCCATACAAGTAAAATCCATAGAAAACCTGATGCACTCAATCTATATGACGTGAATCCAGAAGATCATCTTACGCTCAATGCCACATTGGCGAAAACCACTAAAAACCACAATGCCACACAGGCAAAAACCTAGTCGTGTCGTCCGATGCCAAGCAACCCACTTTGGCCACAAGTAGCCACCGAAATACACTGTACTATCTTGGACAAGCCACCTTGCAAGGAGCCTATCCATCTTGAAGTCTAACCTCTTTAATGGACCCTCAAAAAGCTAACCACACAAGAGAAAGCTGTCCTATCTATGGACGTCATCTGAAATGGGGCACCCGCATGTACCCACATTGGCTAAACAACACAGAGTTTGCCCTCTCAGTGTCCTAGTCTCAGTGCCTGGAGCAACCAAAGGATCCTACCTTCGGGTCTAGCCAGCACCTTCAAGTCTCAATACTTAGAGCAACTACAGTATCTTACCTCTGGGTCTAGCCAACATCTCAATCCACGAACCTTAGCCTTCGTCTCATGATTAACAATTCGAGAGTATCAAACCTTTGGGATCCGATGACACCTACTTATAGCCTCTTGGTCTTAAAACCTTAAGCTAGGCTTTGTGGTTGATCACCTAAGGGTATCATCATACCCCCTGGTTCTGGCAACACGATCCTTTGGTTTCTTGGTCCACCAAAACAAATCAGCGGTAAAGCATTTTCAAAGCATTCTCATCATTTTTCTCAAACTATTTCGAATACATTTTAAACTAAATGCATTCATTGGAATCAAAACATAATTTCTTAGAAACATGCTAGGTTCACTACCATTCCAAAATCGTAGAAAAACCAGAGTAATAGAAAAACACTGCAAAATTTAAACCATTCCATATTTCTCTACAAAAATTTAGAAATTACTTATAATATATCAAAATAAACATCTCGAAGTCCTCTAACATTTTCAATTGAAAATGCATGAATCTGATATCCAAAACTCAAGATATCAACCCAAGAAGCTAGAAGACTCACTCAACAAACAGAGTTCAATGAGAACATAGTAACCATGAATTTAAGCTTGCAAATGGTATATTTAATGTTATAAGAACATGTATACTACAAAAATCAACAATAATACTATTAGTGCACAACTCTAAGGCGGGCATCATATGAAAAATCATCAAAAGAGTCTCACAAACTCAAAGGAATACATCACATGAAAAATGTCATCCATTGCAATCAAAAACCAAGAACAACTCACTTACTGTAAGCCACTAAAATCTATCAATTCAAGGCAACAAAACGATCTAGATTTTGATATACCAAATTAAATATTTTTAAGCATTCTATCCAATGCATCCAAAATTTCATAAATCCAATAACCATAACTCCATATATGATTAATCAAAGGTAATAAGGTAACACAGGAGCTGAAGCTACAACATGCATGTTTAAACAAAACTAACCACTGAATCTACCCAATAATCTCTCAAAACTTAGGAAAATCATTCTCACATTATGATCCATTCATAGATTCAATATGAATCTAGATTCAAGAATCAAAATCCTATCTCACATGCAAATGGTAGAGTGTGTACCTTGAACCTATCATGCAATCCATCAAAACTACAAACAAACTCTATCTCTGGCCACTCCCATCTCTCTCAGAACACAGCCAAGCAATCCAAGCCCTCAAAACAACCCAAACACAAAGAAGCATGCAATCAACACAATTGCAAAAAGAGAAACGAGGTGAACCAAACTTCCAAAACAAAACTCACCACAAAACCAATCACAACCACCCTTTGGTGACTTCTTTGGTGAGCTCTGGTTGCCACAACGTGATCCAAAGTTTCCATGATGACTAGAGAGCACTTCTCCACCCTTCTCACTCGCATGCAAAGCTCCATGGACCATCAACCATCTCTTCCTCTTCTTTTTCTCCAAAGACTTGGCTGCAACACAGTCTCTCTTCTCACCTCTCTCTCTCTCTCTCTCTCTCTCTCTCTCAAAATAAGAAGGAACTCAGCCAAAACCCTCTTCACTCATGCAGCACCCCCTCTTAGCCTTGCATGCAACACATGTGTCATCATAAACACTAAGTCAACACACGCACCAAGCACAACATCACTCACTAACTCCACTTAATTCACTTAACTTACTCATGTATAAAACTCATACATCAACACATCTTCACTTGGCAACCCATCTTTACACTTGCACAAATGAATTCACATAATAACTTATGTGCAAGAACAAACTCTTGCACAATGATTCAATCCACTTAAATAATCCATGATTAATCAAACCATTTGTGTAAGGATAAATCTATCAATATTAAACACTTCCAAAATACCACACTAATCATCATTAATAATCCAATAAAATCCAAGATTATTAATTACAAATCTTCATGAAGATCTAAATCCAAATCATCCTTTGATACATCAAATAACAACATCAGCCAGGAGGATAAGCCAAACCCCAAACCCAAAACTAACAACACACTACACTTTGACATAGAGTACCATGCTAGGGAACCATGCCTAAACTATGTGCTGGTAATATGCATCTAAAACCCACGCTAGAGACACACGCCTATAAGACACAACACAACTAAAAAGGGCAAACAAAATTGTGGATGTTACATCCCTCTGTTTGAAGCTTGACCACATGTTGTTTATTCAAAATATACCCAATGATTGGTATGAGTTGCCCACTTTCCCTAAATCAATCAACATAGCCCCTTTATTCTAGCTTACTGGACTAGCCTTCCATATGATAAAGAAGAGGATTTCATTCTTAAGCCACAACAACTACTAATACAATAAATTATTGTCCGAACTTCTTTAACATCCCTCTCCTTTTTTAAAGAAAGAGGGTGGACAACCATTACCATTGAACAACAAGAGAGTAAAGCTTGAAGACTAAAAGACAAGCCCTAACCTACAAAGTAAAGTTGTAAGTAATGACTAATAAACTAGCAGGGATCTTTTTGCTAGACATCATCTTTGTAACGCTTGAGGTTGGAAGAACTGTATTATGTAATAAAGACATTTTTATTATATTTTATAATAAGAAGAATCTTTGTTTTATGAGAGAATCAATTTCCAAGTTGAGTGCATTGAAACACAGTCGAGTATGAGTTCAAGGCAAATTTTGGCATACCGAATGGTTTTTGGTATACCAAAATTTAGGTTTGTTGGGTTCTCAACTGAGAGCCATTTCGACATATTGAATTGCATTTGGTATATCGAAAATTGGGCTTAGGAAACTCTAACTGAGAACTCATTCGAAACAAGTGAAATCACAAAACACAACCGACAGGCGTAATTATAAAGCACAACCAACAAGCGAAATCACAAGTGGTGAGGTGATGTTGTCTCCTTCTCCTCCTTCCTCTCTTCCTTCCTCCTCTATCTTTTTCTCTTCCTTCCCTATTTTGAGCTTGCATGAAGGTAAAAGAGACATCAGATCCCAAATCGAGTATCAAATATGATTAAATATTGGTTGGTATTCGCCTCCAACCCACATAGACGACCAATTTAGCATACCGAATGAGTTGGAACATTGACGGCTAGTGGTACAGACTTCCTATTTTCTAGAAAAAACCGATAAACAAGTCTAGTCATTGTGAAACCCTAAGTGTACAACTTCCAGACCTGAAAATCACACCTAAGTCTAACAATAAATGAAAAAAGAAAGAAAGAATACTTACATCGCACGAGGGTTGGCTAAAACCAGTCCCAATACGATCACCACTTTCTGTGGATGTGGTTTTAAGGGTTGATGGAGAGTCATCGTGTCCACTTACGTCATTATCTGTTTTGTAATCGCCACTTGTCCTTTTCTTTTGTCGACCGACAAGATGCCTTGGGGGAGTTGAGGTGGATTTATTGGTATGGGTTCTCGGTTCACTAGATTGACGGTAAGATGTCGTCCAATGACTTTCTCGTGCTATGTAATCTATTTTTTCCCTTCAAAATAGACAAAATAGAAAAATCTAGATTAGCCTATGTGTAGTAAAGAATATAAAAGTGAAAACAAATAATATGAATAGATGAAACTAAATACTAACTGTAGACACCCTAATTTTGAGGTGACTCATAGATGAGCTTTCCGGATGTCGCTTTGGATGTGGTTGACCCTTGAATCCTATTAGTTAAACCAATCCTAAACTCATAGCAGGCCTGCAGCCCAATTAGAAATCCCGATAAGTAGGGGAGAGCACCTAGCTAGCACACCTACCTAGCACATCTACCTGGCACACCTAGCTAGCACACCAACTTGGCGCACATACCAGGCACCCAACCATTTCTCAAGCTGCTAGCTTTCCACCTCCCATGGCTGTTACCTCTACAAACGAATATGCCATGGAATCTTCCAGGCTTTTCGTCTACGAGGATCCTTGTTGTCCTAGGAGTTACCCATGAGAAATCCCTATATATAGACCCCATAAGCAACCACTTGAAGGGGCTGGATCATCTTGAATGATAGAGACATACAGCTGCACTAGCCTTCTCCAGAATTCTGCAACCATCCACCTGAGCACTCAAGTTTTCCCTTGCATCCAGAGGTATTCTCAGCCCTTCCAAAGCATCAAGGAGCTTATTATCTTGGGTCTTTCTTTTCTTTCTTGAAGGAACATCTCGGACAAGGTAGGCCCTTCTCACTTTTCCTTTAATTTCTTGTTCTTTTGCAATGGAATAGCATGCTAGAAGCTCCATATATGGTCTGACTTTTTCGTATCTTCATGAGGATTTTGTGATGAATTTATTTATCCTCTTTGCAAGATGCTCTTCTTGCAAATCTACACTTTGATTGTAGCATGTTTAATTTATTGTTCTTTTGCAAGATTCTCCTTGTTGTCCTAAGAGTTACCCATGAGAAATCCCTATATATAGACCCCATAAGCAACCATTTGAAGGGGCTGGATCATCTTGAAAGATAGAGACATACAGCTGCACTAGCCTTCTCCAGAATTTTGCAACCATCCACCTGAGCACTCAAGTTTTCCCTTGCATCCAGAGGTATTCTCAGTCCTTCCAAAGCACCAAGGAACTTATTATCTTGGGTCTTTCTTTTCTTTCTTGAAGGAACATCTCAGACAAGGTAGGCCCTTCTCACTTTTCCTTTAGTTTCTTGTTCTTTTGTAATGGAATAGCATGCTAGAAGCTCCATATATGGTCTGATTTTTTCGTATCTTCTTGAGGATTTTGTGATGAATTTATTTATCCTCTTTGCAAGATGCTCTTCTTGCAAATCTACACTTTGATTGTAGCATGTTTAATTTATTTCTAGTGTAAAAATCTGCACTATATCGCCTGCATGAGCAATCTTTTCCTTATTATATTCTTGGTATGATCATCATTTATATGTTCTGTTGGGTTTAATTGTTCCATGTTTGTATCCTTTGCATTCTTCATGTGTTCTTGCCATGAACCCATTTAGTCATCTTGTTTTTTTATGATAATATATAGCTGTGATCAGATGCATCCCATCATGCTCTTAACACTCGCATGAATCAACCTGCATTAGTATAGATCACCCATCTTTATTCTGGGTCAGGTTCTGGATCAGATTGTAGTCTAATCCAGATTTTCTGGGGAGCACCTATATGGCGCACCAGAGTGGTGCACCTCTCCAACGCATCACTCTGGCGCCCCATGTAGGAGCACCAGACTGGTTAGAGAGTAAAACATTCACTTTTGCATATCTGCTTGCATGGTTTTCTGAATGATTTTGAGCCTGATTCTTTTGCTGCTTGCTCTTTTATGTTCCATGGTTTTGCATGCATGTTTTCCGTTTAGAGCAAGATTGTTTCCTAGTTGTTTTCTCTCTTTGGATAATCAGTCCCTGGTCAGAATCTGGTAGGCAGGTTTCATCTTATTCCAACATGGAGAACCATATGCATCAGCCAATGATCCAGCGGCATGGCTGAATCCTGCATCTTTCATTTAGCATGTGATCCTGTGTGAGGCTACCAGTCCTTGACCACAAGGTCCACAGGTCATTGCATTTGCATTTCTTTCATTTTTAAGGCATGTTTTCCAAGTTTTGCGAAAGATTTTACATGGCATGATTTTCCAGAATGCATTCTCATGTGATTTGACACTGCATGGATTTCTATTTTCCCGCAGCACAACTTTCTGGCCCACATAGAAGCACCTAGGTGGCACACTAGACTGGAGCATCAGTCTGGCGCACCTAACAAGCGCGGCAGCCTGTTTTCAGTAGCACACAATAGGTTTTTATATGGTTTAGCATGCTTTCTCGACATGATTTGCTTCTGGTTTCTTCCCTAGTTTTCTTCTTTGATATATCAGGAAGGCATAGCTCTGCTTTTAACCATTTTTATGCATGTTAGATTGCATTTGACATATAGCAAAGCAAGGATGAAAAATCACTCGAGATTATTAGATCTTTGATCTTATTTATGCAATACCCTTGCATCGATGCTGGACCCGACATACGAGTGATACTTCTGAGCATTAGGACACACCCCTGCACATCATGCACCCGTATTTTAGGCACCACACACATTAGCATGGCATGGCATATTGCCCTCGGGCATACAGTAAAGGCTGAAAAGCCGACATTTCATAAGAAAATGAGAAACCAATAGAAGACCGATTTATCGGGCGCACGAGGGTGCCAAATACCTTCCTCGTGCGTAACAGGGATCCTTACCCATTTTTTCTGGTTTATGACATGCTTTTCCATTGCATGATTTGCATGTTTTATATGGTTTTCCT
>JAMKQA010047504.1:0-13369 GCA_024699735.1 Posidonia australis | reverse complement strand
AAAAGATGTGATGCAAGTGAGCAAAACGGATCTTATCATGATGTGATTCAAAGACATGATAAATTGTAAGTTCATGTTCAAAATGTTTATGTAAGATTTTAAAAGGATATGCATGAGAAAACAAGTTTTACAGAACATGCAAGTGGTGAATACATCAAGATCATCTCTGTTACATTTTTTTAGCACATATACATGGGTCATGGGTGAGGCTACTAGAAGAACTGCATGATGTTGATTATTACAAATGGATTATGCATGCAAGGTGTCTCGTACACGAAATGAACATTCTATCATAAGAAAAACACTTACATATAGCAGAAATTAAATCCTATGTAAGGTTTAAAACATGCTTTATCATGGTGATTTAAAGGAGAAGGAAGAGAAAGGGAGCCTACCTCTCAAGGTGTTCCTTCGTGAAATAACAAAGATAGAGAGATCCTAGTTGCTTTGGAAGGACCAAGGATGCTTTGGGATGCAAGGGAATGCTCCAAAAAACGAGAATATGTTGCTGGAAAAAGGATATAGCTTGCTCAGATCAGGATTTGCTGAACTCAAGGTTTCTAACCCCTCCTAATGGTTGCCTATGGGTGTCCTTATATAGGATTTTCTCATGGGTAACTCATAGGAATGTAGGGGGCCTCGTAGACGAAAAGCTTGGAAGATTCCATGGCATATTCGTTGCTAGAGGTAACAACCATGGGAGGTGGAAAGCCAGCAGCCCATAGCCTGCGAAATGGCTGGGCGCCTGGGATGTGCGCCACCTATGTGTGCTAGGTAGGTGTGCTAGAGAGGTGTGCTAGCTAGGTGTGCTAGGGAGGTGTGCTAGCTAGGTGTGCTAGGTAAGTGTGCTTGCTAGGTGCTCTCTCCTACCTATCTGGAGTTCTAGTTGGGCTGCGGGCTGTTATGGGTTTAGGGTTGGTTCAAGGGTTAGCCACATCCAAAGCAACAACTGGAAAGCTCATCCATGTGTCACCTCAAAATCAGGGTGTCTACAGATGCCCCTCCCTGAGCGAGATCGAGGGACAAAGGGAACCGAGATCGATGCTCAGGGTTGACAAGATACCTCCATTTTGAGGTTACAGAAGGATGGTGTTTGCTGTAGGCAGTAAGTCACTTATTCGGCGGATGCACCGAAAGTCATGACTTGTTGCCAAATGCAAATGTAAATGCAAAATGCGTGCGACTACTGATCTAAATGCTGGAGATGTGATGCTAATGCGAGATGCCAATGCAAGAGCCGATGCTGAAGGCCGATGCGAAGCTAATGCTAATGCTGAAAACACAAGGCAGAGATAAAGAGAACCCTGCCAGTAGAAGAAAACACTGGCAGGAAAATGATAAGGTGTCTGACTCATCAGTCGGATTATGAGGTTATCAACCTGAGAGATGGGATATGACAAGGTAATCAAGTCTTGTCAACCCAGACACCTAACAGCGTGACGGTTGTCAACCGAGTAGTCGGGGATACCAGCCCAAGAAAAAGGGGGCATGACAAATAGATTATTTGTCAAGCAAAATAGGGCCTGGTCCGCACGGACCAAAGGCGAGCAAAGAGATTTCACGCCTGCGAAAACTCAAAAGGGAAAAACAAAAGGACCTTGACCGCCTAGTCAGAGGGTCAAACAACTAGATTTCGCGCCCGCGAAAACCCAGAAGAGAAAAGAAACAAAGAGGACCTTGACTGCCCGGTCAGAGGGTCAAGCAACTGGATTTCATGCCCGGGGAAATCCGAGGAAAGGGCTAGGACCTTGACCATCTGGTCAAAAGGTAGAGCCACGGGATTTCCTGCCCAAGGAAATCCGAGAAAGGGGCTAGGGCCCTGACCATCAGGTCAAAAGGTCAAGCCACAGGATTTCCTGCCCAAGGAAATCCGAGAAAGGGGCTAGGACCCTGACCATCAGGTCAAAAAGGTCGAGCCACGGGATTTCCTGCCCAAGGAAATCCGAGAAACCAAGGACTTTAACCGCCCGGTCAAAGTCAAGGAGCTGGATTTCGTACCTGCGAGAATCCAAAGGGAAAAGGACCTTGACCGCCCAGTCAAGATCAGCAAGTTGGATTCCGCGCTCGCGGGTTCCAAAGGGGTAAAGGACCTTGACCGCCCGGTCAAGATCAGCAAGCTGGATTCCGCGCCCGCGGGATCCAAAGGGGCAAAGGACCTTGACCGCCCGGTCAAGATCAGTAAGATGGATTCCGTGCCCGCGGAAATCCAAAGGGGCAAAGGACCTTGACCGCCCGGTCATGATCAGCAAGCTGGATTCCGCGCCCGCGGAAATCCAAAAGGGGCAAAGGACCTTGACCGCCTGGTCAAGATCATTAAGCTGGATTCCGCGCCCGTGGAAATCCAAAAGGGCAAAGGACCTTGACCGCCTGGTCAAGATAAGCAAGCTGGATTCCACGCTAACAGAAATCCAAAAGGGGCAAAGGACCTTGACTGCCCGGTCAAGATCAGCAAGTTGGATTCCGTGCTTGCGGAAATCCAAAGGGGCAAACGATCTTGACCGCCCGGTCAAAGATCAGCAAGCTGGATTCTGCGCCTGCGAAAATCCAAAGGGGCAAAGGATCTTGACCGCCTGGTCAAGATCAGCAAGCTGGATTCCGCGCCTGTGGAAATCCAAAGGGGATAGAAGGGTCCCATCCGCTCAGGAGGAGATCTTGGAAAACAAAGCGATGACCCTAGGATTATCTCCCAGGAAGGAACTGCAATATGTTGATTGCCGAGGTTGCGGTGCGGAGACTGGCACTCCTGTCGAGTGCATGTTCAAATCTCTTGTTTGATGTAATTCTCAATATTGCTTGCAAAAAAGTGAGGACTTATGTGCAAATATCCACAACTTTGGGGCTTCACTGTAAACTGTCCATCCATGACTGCCTTTGATTGCTATACTGCCATTGTGCTCTGACATTTGAGATTCTGTTGCATATCAACAAATGTCTGCTTCAAATTAAACTTCCCACGTACCTTGTCGGCTGTTTTGCAAATTTATGAAACATAGGGGGCTTTCTGCAAATTACCCCATGTGGTGCATTTTACGGGCCAGATGCTTAACACTGCATATTCTGCTCTTGGTGCATAAGTTGTGAAGTGATAAGGGCTGGAACGCAATTTCACGGCTATTTTGCATTCTGAACCCTGACTTATAAAATTATTCGTGAAGGGATCCACTGAATAACTACCATAACTACCAAGTAACATTTCTTTATTTCTTCCTGCTTGCTGGGAGTACAATAGTGCTTGTGCCGTCTGGCTCCTCCCAAGTTCTATCATTTGCTTGATTTTATTCAAATGCAACTCTTTGAAATTTTTGGCTTCCTCTTAAAAGGCGTGACTCCTCCTCTTCCTTTATTTCATTTCATCATCCCCAAACGAAAACCAACTCTCCCTCTCTTCATCTCTTCTCCTCAACGATAGCCTTACCCCTTCTTCCCCTCCTCATCTCGACGGCGGCGCGCAGGAGGTGCGCCGACGAGACGCGCTCGACCTGTGCGGGGCTAGTTACTGGGCATCGCGCGAGGTGCGTCAGAGGTGCAGCGGCTGATCGGCGGAGGCATGGCCGATAGTGGCATGGATCGTACTCTTCAAGACTGGCTGGACAGAGGTTCATCGGTGGAGGTAACTCCCTTGATCTCCTCTTTTATGCATTTTTGCTTGGGGTTGCATTTCTTTGTCTGCTTCTTGCTTGGATGGCCGGCGGCTCATGGGTTCTGGTGGGCACGGGCGATTTCGGTGGTTTGTGGCTTGAGCCTGGTGGTTGATAACCGCCAGTGGAAGTTACGGTTTGCAGGGAGTAGTGGCCGTTCCGGTGAAAGGGTTGTAGAGAGATGGTGGTTATAGTGGTGACAGGTTGAGGTTGTTGGGTTTTGATGGGTTGGTCGTGTGGTGGTGCGTTGGCTGCAGGTTGCAGTCAAGGGCAACCGTGAGGAGGTGGAGGTGACGGGTTGAGGTTGTGATGATGGATGGCCGTGATATGGTAGTGAGGGGTTAGTTGTGTGGTGGTGCGGTTTGTAAAAGGTTTGTTGCCACTACTTGTTATGCCATGCTAAGCTACTGCCATATTGCCTTTTATGCCAAGATACGCTACTTTAAATCCACCATCTCACATTTCCATGTAATCATTTGTTTACTGTTTGAACTCTTCTGTAACTGTATGCTTGTGTTGTTTACATTTCTGCCCTTTTATTCTGTCTTTGACTATAATGCAATATTTGACTTCCTTGGATTCTATGTGCCCTTCTTGCTTTCTGTTTTCATTTAATATTTGCATTTTTATAGGATGATCCAGTACCCGAGGAGGGGACCCCACAATCCTCGCGGGACATGCCTTTTAGCTCTCGTTCCAGACGACGAGGCAGTTCTTCGAGGTCACGGGCCTCTAGTAGCTCGACTCCTATTGTTCCCATTGAGGTAAACCAAAAACTGAATAGCAAATGAGAATTTAAATCTGGTGTTTTCTGACAAATGCATTTTCAGGAGTATGGAAATTTTGAGAGGCGCTTGCTGAGCGACCGTCATATCTGCGAGAGTCCCGAATTTAGGGTAATTTTCTCGCTTTGATGTACTTTATTTGCAATCTACTTTTGACTTGGCTTTAACTTTATTCTTGGCATTTCAGGAAGGGGACGCGAGTCGGATCATGCGGTGCCATTGGGGCCCGATGCTCGATCAGTTCCATCGTTTGCCCGATTTTCTGCAGGACTTCCTCCTCCACCGGTCTCCATTTGGAGGTTTGCTCCGAATACCCATTATACATGGTCATTACAACTTCTTCAGAGCCCTGGTAGAAAGATGGAGGTTTGAGACGCACACCTTCCATTTTCCATTCGGTGAGCTGACTGTCCTACCTGATCAGTGGGCCCTGCTGACGGGCCTCCCTTTCGGTGACGAGCCGATTATAGGTGAGACCACCCACGGCTTCCACCTTGCACTTGCACATCTGGGCCGTGTCCCTCCTAAGCCACCTAGGGGGAAACATTTGATCACTGTGGGGTGGTTGAGAGAATGGGACAAATTCTGGCCTAACCCTGAGCCTGATAGTGAGGAAGCAGATTTTGTATTGAGGCACTTTCTGCTGGAGCTGCTAGCCATGATCTTTTGCGATTCGTTGGCCTACTGTATCCATGCTGATTGGATTGCGTATTTGACCAACCTGGAGCATCTGGATCATTATGATTGGGTCGATGCTAGTTATACTTGGCTGATCTGTGGGCTCGACAATGTGGTGAAGCTTGGGCGCCGTTCTTATGTGGGGTTATACCCTCTGTTGACTGTAAGTATTTACTTCCATTACTTTGCAAAATAAATTTCCTTTATGCTTAATATTTGATAAACTAACTTGTGCTTGTATTTGCAGTATTGGATCATGGAGCACATCACCAGAGGGCATAGCTTTGGCTGTCTGCGGGACGAGCTCCTGCCCCTTCCCCGCTAGTGGGTCGAGCCTAACCACCAGGTTGCTGCTGGGGTGTTTAGCTATGAGTCCTATCGGTATTTACTGGACCTGGTGGAGCTCGAGGATGTAAGTCTCTTCTGCCATTAGACTTTAACTTTGCATGCCTGTTTTACTTTCTTTGCTTACAATTCCCTGTTTCCATAATAGGTTCACCTACGCCCTTTTGCTCGATATGATGGCTTCGACTGGGCTCTCTTGAACTCCAGCCGTATTCTCAGGGACAAACAGGTGAAATTCTATTGTATGAAGAAGTCTGCCTACTTCCTTCCAGGGCGTGTACGACATCAATTCTTGAATGAATTTTGCATTCCTGCCCCTCCTCCTACTGATATGGATCACCCAACTACAACTCGTTCGGTTGCTAGAAGCCGGCATGCAGCTGCCATAGCTTCCCAAGACAGGCACTTCCTTCGAGAAGTCAACTATACAGACTACCTTGCTTGGTACAGGCGTGTGGGGAAACCGTACCTATTCGAGGAGGCAGTGTGGGATAGCCAGTGAGGGATGTGGTATGCATCTAGCTGGGCCCAAGTATAGGATTTCCACTTCTGCTTTATATTGCTATCGTGTGCATTATGAAAGTTTGACATTCGCTATAATTCACAGGGCTTCGAAGAACAATTTGGCGCCTTCTATGCTGATATTCGCCGAAAGAGGGTAAAATTCTTACTTTGCAACCTACCATCTTGGCTGTATCTGACATATCTGTTACTTTGCAGGAATTGCGCTGGCGCAACATCATCCAGGTATGCTTCTCTCTTCTATCCCTGCTACCACTTTTATAATTCTTATCACTAACATAAGCTTGATTTTGCAGCAAGACTTTCCTGCCCAGGGAGTGAATGTAGCCAATAGCGGGGATTTTACTATGGAGGCGTCTGAGGAGGACCGTTCAGACACCAGGGTTACCCAAGCGGTTTGCGACTCTGCTCCTCGCTCTTAGGCTGTCGCAGCTGGTTAGTGGTTGCGTTGAATCACTCGACGAGGCGCCCGAATCTTGTCCAAATACTTCCAAAAGGCGGCATCTGACGAGGAAGATTCAGACGACGAGTAGCTTTTACTTATAATTCTTTTGGAAGCTCTGTAATAACACTGGCACATTGTTTTTTTGCCAAGAGTAAGGAGGGAGACCCTCAAATATATAAAAGGAAAAAATATGCACAAGAAAAAGATGGGCAACAAAATCACCATCGCCAACGCAATACAACGGCCCTCGCCCCCCCTTACTCTTGCACATTGTAACCTCTCCTGAAAATTTATAAGAAAATTTCTGATTCTGCGATGTGCCCCTCGGGGTTTTGTGTATGTGCAAGCTGTATGCAAAATATTCCATGCAGGGTTAAACAAATGGCGTCGATTTTGGCGATGTCAACATTTAGAGGAGGTACTGCTGAAATTTTACAACTATTCCAGGCGCCACCCAAGTGCGCTGCCTTGGTGCGCCGTATAGGTGCGTCTGATAGGTGCGCCTCATAGGTGCGTTTGACAGGTGCGCCTTCAAAAATGGCGAGCTTTGTTTTCCTTTTTTGCTGAAAACTCTTCTTGCTCTTCTATATAAGCTTGCACTCTGCGAAAAACAATGTCGTCTTGATACCTTTTCTAGAGTGAGAAGGTCCAACTTCTCTCTAGGAAGCGTCATGGGCTGGATTCACGAGCCGCTGCTTCTGAGGCTGGTGGGATCCTGAAAATTCAAACGAGGCTGACGTGGAGGGTGCTGACTTGTCGTTGATCCGTGATTAGCAAATGGCTTAGGCACGTGTCCTCGTGCGATTGATTCATGTTGCGCTCTGATCACCTTGTGTGACATCTGGGCATGATTATCCATTTTTATTATAAACCATGTAATTATTTGCAATATTGTGTATAATGGTTTATTAATGGGTAATCTGCTATTTCTTGGTTGTGTGAGGTTGTGGTTAGCTTTCTGTGCATCTGCCTGTGATTTGGGACCAATGTGGAGTCTAGTTTGAGGTTGCACAGTTGCCTCGATTTACGTGCCATTCTTTCCTCTTTTCTTTTCTTCCTCTTTATCCTTCTTTTTCTCTCATGAGCCACACCCTTCCACTGATTCTTCGTCTTCTTCTTTCTCTTCTTCCACCTGTGCCACCAGCGACGGAGGCCCGTGCCTCCCCATCTCATCCGACGGGATGGGTGATCGGCGCCAAGTGAGTGGTGGCGGAAATAAGAGAGGGAGGCTGGAGATACCCCTCCTCTTCAGGGCATCATGAGTAGGGAGGCCATGGAACAAGGCACATCTCGTAGCGCTTGCCAAGCGGATTTAATAGAGAAGCCTCGATCACTTGGTATCCATTTAATGACATCCTCGCCACCTCCATGCCTGCCAACTGTTCCTTAGTTGAAATAAATTCTAACTTAATATTATTTTTAAGTACATGGTCTCTTAGGAAATGATGTCTTACTTCTATATGTTTAGTCCTAGAGTGATGAACTGGATTTTTAGATAAATTTATAGCACTTAGAGTTGTTGATAACATTATATTAAAGTCTTGAATGGAATGTTTCATCCATAGTATTTGGGCACAACAACACCCGGCTGCAATATATTCAGCCTCCGTTGTTGAGAGTGCTACACTATTTTGTTTCTTACTAAACCATGAAACTAAAGAGTGTCCTAGAAATTGACATGTTCCACTAATACTTTTCCTATCAGTTCTACCACCAGAGCTGATACCCAGAGTTCAAATGGGGTTTTATTTAAAATGGGTCGAATCAAAACTCGGTTTAAGATATAGCAAGCTGTATTTACGGCTTCGGCCCAAAAGTGCTTTGGCAAATTACTTTCACAAAGCATGGTCCTAGCCATTTCTTGAAGGGTTCTATTTTTTCTTTCTACAACTACATTTTGTTGAGGGGTTCGTGGAGAAGAAAAGTTGTGTTCAAAACCATTCACTTCGTAAAAATTTTCTAAATCATCATTTTCAAATTCCCCTCCATGGTCACTTCTTATTTTAATGATCTTTAATCCTTTTTCGTTTTGAACCCTCTTGCAAAACTTTTGAAATTCACTGAAAACATCATTTTTGTTTACTAAAAAGAAAACCCAAGTAAAGCGCAAAAAATCATCGATAATAACGAAAACATATCTTTTACCCCCTAGACTTAGTGTTCTACTTGGTCCAAACAAATCCATATGAATTCAAGTGGTTTGGAAGTAGAAACTATATCTTTAATTTTGAATGATGATTTAGTTTGTTTTCCAAACTGACATGCATCACATAATTTATCCTTTTTAAAATCAATTTTTGGTAGTCCTATCACGAGTTCACTTTTGTATAATTTAGAAAGTTGTCCCATATTGGCATGGCCAAGTCTTTTATGCCATAACCAATGATCGTCATTTGAAGATGCAAGGCAAGATAGAGTCATATTAAAAAATAGCAAAAGGTTTTCTAGTGAGAGAATCTCTGCCTTCTCTCTGGAATCCTGCGAAGGTGTTTTGGTGCTTCTGCTGCTTCGCGTCGCGTCAACTCGGCTGGTTTTAATTTCAAACTTGGCCTTTGGCGGGACCAGCGCTCGATTAAGTTGGCTAAAGGCGCCGGTTTAGGACACGTGGTCTCGCGTCCTAGTCGCTAATGGAAGATAACCCCCCTTTAACCCACACTTTGGGTGATTTTCTCCCTGCCTCACTTCTTGCCGGAGTTGGTGGAGGAGGACGTGCCTCGGGGAATTCCGCTCATGGTAGGGAGCGTGGGCCCTCTTTGTCCACCCGTCAAACCCGGTCTAGATCCAGGGGACCTCCTAACTCTTGGCACCCATCACCCCCACCAGTGACGACGCATCAAGCGTCGTGGGCTGATCGATGTGGTGCTTGCTCACACCCCTCCCGGGTGCTTGACTTTTTTGCTCCAGTGGTGAAAGATGGGAGGAAAGTTGTGATTTGCTCGCTTGAAGAAGTGGCCCAGGCTGCGGCAACTTGGAGTAGAATCCTGATGGGTTACTTCATCGGTTTCAGACCTTACGTCCTGGCGTTGGCTACCCATTTCAAGAAAGAATGGTGGATCAAAGGTGAACTGCAAATCCTCCCCCGTGGAAATGGCTTTCTGCTCTTCAAATTCTATGATGATTCCGACATGCAATAGGCGTTGGAAGATGATTTTGGGGCAAGCCTTTGATCCTGCGTTCCTGGTCCATTGGCTCAAAGTTTGAAAAGGAGAAACTCTCCTCGATTCCAATCTGGGTCAAATTTCCTAAGCTGCCTCTCCAATTTTGGTCTGCGACCTTGATCGGACGAGCGGCAAGTACCCTTGGTCGACCGTTGTATATGGATGAGGCGACTGCGCTGGGCTTTCGCGTCGATTTTGCACAGGTTTGTATCGAAATTGATGCTTCTTTCTCATTCCCCTCATCTGTCTCTATGGAGGTTGATGGGGAAACGGAGCTGATCGATGTGCACTACGATTGGAAGCCGACTCCCTGTAACGTATGCGACTCCTTTGGTCATGAGCAAGGTTCATGCTCCCCAAAAGCTTTGGACAAGACTGAGGCTTTGGTTTCTTCAGGACAATCGTCTAGTCCTCATGCTTCCCTCACTCCTTGCGAGGTGATACCTGAAAGGGTTGAGGTAGTGGCAGCTCCTGGCGGCACGCCCACTACCCCTCAGCCCGCTCTGGTTCCAACGAACCAGGAGATATTGGGCCCTGCTCGAGGGTAGGAACCGGGCTACCAACAGCATGGCATGCTTTCCATGGGCGCTGCCACACCTGAGGACTCTAGAACAGCCAAGCACAAAGGCAAAAAGACATATCGATCTACTCCTTATGTTCGAAGGCCTTAAGATGATGCCGATCAATCACCCAATTCTTTTGCTCTCCTTGTCTCTACTGATGAGGAAGTCGAAATGCTTGTTGCCAAAGCTTAGCAAGCCAGGAAGACCATCCACCCTCGGCTGCTGGGTGCTGGTGACCCCTCCACGGAGGAGCTTAATCACGCTAGACCTTCGGATCCCCCATGCTGATCCTCAGTTGGAACGTTAGAGGACTGAATAAAAGCGGAAAGCTATCTGTTGTAAAGGACTATGTCCTACGTAAGAACGCAAGCATCATTTGTTTGCTGGAACACAAGGTGAAGCATCAACTGCCTCGTATGCTTGACAAATTTTGGCCCTCCTTTGGTGCTGCTCACAACTTTACGAGTGCACCAAATTCCAGGCTTGGCGGGCGGATTCAAGTGACTTAACTCATCATTTGGCGCAACTAATCATGGCTTAGCTGCTTGTGGCTTCTGTGCGATGGTTGCTAATCCACAGTTAACCACCCGAACTCTGGGAGATTTTCTCCCAACGGCGATTCTCGATAGCACTATCAGAGGTGGTCGAGGAATAGGAGGCTCACGCCATGGTAGAGGAGGTCGTGGCCATGCTCTGGCAAGGAATAGATCCAGGTCCAGAGGGCCTCGTAATCGGACATACCAGCCACCGCCGGTGGTTGAACAGCCCTCCTCTTGGGCTGAGAAGTGTGGGGCTAAATTTCTACCCCATAGAACGCTTCATTACTTTGAACCTGTGGTTCGTAACAGGGTGAAAGTTGCTGTTTGTCCGCGTGCTGAGATCGAACAAGCTCATGCATCCTGGAATAGAGTGCTGATGGGTTACTTCATCGGCTTGAAGCCTTACATCCCTGCTTTGGCTGGCTATTTCAAGAAGGAATGGAAAATCAAAGGAGATCTGCAGGTTTTGTCAAGGGGCAATGGTTTTCTCCTCTTCAAATTCACTGACGACGAAGATATGCAAAGGGCCCTGGAAGGGGGGCCATGGTTTGTCCGTGGTAAGCCGTTGCTTCTGCATTCATGGGATGTGGACTCCAAGTTTGAAAAAGAAAAGCTGTCCTCGATACCTATTTGGATCAAGTTCCCCAAGCTGCCTCTGCGTTTCTGGTCAGCCTCCTTGATCGGACGTGCGACGAGTACGCTTGGAATGCCGCTTTACATGGATGAAGCTACAACCTCTGGTTCAAGGGTAGACTATGCTCGTGTTTGTGTGGAGATTGACAGTTCGTTTCACTTCCCTCTATCTACTCACCTTGAGGTTGATGGAACTACTGAACACATTGATGTTGCCTATGACTGGAAACCTAGCCCCTGTCATACTTGCAACTCCTACGGCCATGATCCTGGAACCTGTGTTCCTGAGCCGGTCATGCAGGAACCTAACCTTGCAAGGGAGGAGATTGTCACGGATTCTCAGGTCATTGAGGCCCCTGACTCTGGCCCTGTTGAGAACCCAGATCCTGTTATGCAAGTAGCCTCTGATCCTGTGATTGAAGCTTCTGATCCTGTAAATGAGGCCCCTGAGCCTATTCTTCCTTCCCCCAAATTAACGGGGGTGCCTAGCAAACAATCCCATGAGATAGAAGGACCGCTGGTGATTAGTCATCAGTCTAGTATGGATGGCCCCCCTGAGCAGGTCCCATGCTCGCCAAGAAACACGCCGGAGGCTATCACTAGTAACAGTAACCTAAGAAGCAGGAAGACCTATAGAAACACACCATGTCCTTGAAGAATCTCTGATGGAACTTCTAACCCCTTCGATATTCTGGGATCAACATATGAGGACGTGGAATCACTGGTTGTCAAGGCTCAAAACACCAGGAAAACGGTACATCCACGTCTCCTGGGAATGGGGAATTCCAATGGAAAAAGAATGAATGCTAGGTCGCCTGATACTGATGAGGATACTTAGCTGGAATGTTCATGGACTAAATAAGGGAGGCAAACTCCCAGCAGTACGAGATTATGTCTCGAAAATTAAAGCTAATATCATCTGTTTACTGGAACACAAGCTTAAGCTTGACACCACTGTTCTTGTGGCTAAATACTGGCCTTCTTTTGATGTTATTGACAACTCCTCTTATTCTCCTACGGGAAGAATTATGGTCCTTTGGCATCGGGAAAATCTTTCCCTTTCTCTGTGTAAGGCGACTGCTCAGGTGATGCATTTTGAAGTACATCGCCCCAACAATAGCAACTTCTTTCTGTCTATTGTCTACGGGGCAAATGACATTGTCACCAGAAGACTCCTTTGGAACGATCTCCTGGATTGTTGCACTTCGGAGCCTTGGCTAATCACTGGGGATTTTAACTGTATTCGATCTCCCTCTGAGAAGATTGGCTCAGTTGCCTATAATCACACTGCTATGGGGGATTTTAATAGCTTTATTGATGCAACCTCACTGATGGAGGTCCCCTCCTCTGGTATGGAGTTTACCTGGAGCAACATGAGTACCCACTCTACCATCCAATCTCGATTGGACAGAGCTTTACTTACCTCCTCCAGCTGGAACCTGTTCCCAAACTGCTATGCTTATGTTGGCCCACGTTTGCTTAGTGACCACTGCCCTATATTGATCAACCTTTGTTCCGAGGGACATGCGCCTAGGCAGTTCAGATTCAAATTTTACAACCACTGGGCACTCCACCCAGATTTCATCCATTTCATTCATGGGAACTGGGACTGCTCGACCCCTGGTAACCCCACCTACATATTTATTAGAAAACTGCAGCATCTGAGACTCAGGCTTATTCCCTAGGATAATAGGATATTTGGTAACCCCTCTCAGTGCATTCTGCAATGCACTCACTCCCTGACTAATATTCAGGAGGCTCTTCGCGCGGACCCAAACAACACCCTTCTTCTTAATGCTGAGCGGAACTTCAGAGACCAACTCTTGACTCTATATGAGCACGAAGAATTGATTGCTAGACAACAGTCTCGCATCAGGTGGCTCATGGATGGGGACTCCAATACTAAGTTCTTCCATGCCTTTGTTCGTGCAAGGCGTGCACACAATTATATTAAATCCCTTGAGGTGGATGGCTCCCAAATCACGGATGCAAATGCTATTTTTCAGTGTTTCATGCAATGTTTCTACTCCATTTTCAACAATGCTGGAGGCACTGGTATTCTC
>JAMKQA010047503.1:0-15566 GCA_024699735.1 Posidonia australis | reverse complement strand
GATCACTTCGACCCAATTGATTTGGCATATATATACAATGAGGACGAAGATGAGGATCCTATACTAGAGTGGTTGTAAGAAAATGGACAACCAGTACTAGATGAAGAACAAGGTAGACCAAGTTCAAGAATTGCTACTGAAATGGGCATTAATGTTGAAGAATACATTAGTTCATCAGAACATTCTTGTAGTGGAACTCCAGGTTTAGGTGGTGAGAGTGATACAGATGATACCTCACAACCACCAGATGATGATGAAGGTGGTGACAATGGAAATGTAACTCAACCTGGAACTGGAGACCTACGAGGAGAAAGTCAAAAGCCGCTTAGTCCATTCACAGGAGAAGATGAATTCACACATGCCACACAAGATGACCATCATGGAGCTCGACAACCATCAAGACCTGATCCTTTGTCGTATCATTATAAAAGAAAACCTCGTGAAGACACAACAAAAGATTCAGATTCTTGGAGTAGTCAGACTAGGGGAAGTTTATTAGAGTCATTTGATTCTCTGAATATTCATGATCCTACAGACCCTTATGACTACAGTTCTTATGGAGATCATTCTTATGAACAATCAGATTATACATCTGAAAGTGGATGGACGAGAACTTCATCTTCTTATATTCCAAGCCAACAAAGTGAATCAGGAATCCTATAAGTGGATACTGTGCAATAAGTACTTGTTGAGGCTGCTGAGGGAAGCAATCTTGATTTGGAAGACATTGATAAGATTGTTGCTCATATTCTGTTTGTGGTGGTGCATAGTTGAACAACTATGTATGCCAATATCAGATTATCATTATTATATTATGGAATACCAAACATATTATAGCCACATGTCTTGGAACAACTATGTATGCTGGAAGGAGTCTCAAATTCGACAGCAAATTCATCGTGCCCACAACATAGCTGAACAACAACATAATATTGATGAACCAAGACATTCTTTCTGGTATTAAGCATATATGAGGTAACTTTTATGAGTATTTTTGTTTTTAAACATTATTAAGCATTTTTATCTATTATTTATGATTCAGAATATTTGTATTAAATCCATATAGTGTTTTTCACTATGATACATGTTTAAAAAGTTGATCTAAACAGTCATAAATGTAGATTATCATGTACTGTAACTTATTCTAAAGTTTCAAAGTAAAATTCAAAGTTTTTTTATTATTTCCATGAACTTCCGTAAATTTACCGTATTTCCACCGACATTTCCACCGATGTCCGACATGTTTCCTATTTTTGTCGAACCGAAGTTCGATACGAAATCGATGTTTGGAACCATGATTAGATCTTAATTGATCGATAACATGGAGGAACGAATATCCTCTTCTATTTTTTTTCTACTCACTACAAAGAGGACCTAAGATATGCTTCATGAACTTAATGACCATGAGAAGAATATATCATGAGTCTTCAAATTGTATGAACAATTGTTCTCTCACTTCAACAAGTGAACATTTTGTCACTAAGTTGTACATGACTTTGCATGCTATCATGGATGTATCCATCAATTGATTGTCCTTGATCTAGTGAAGTTGAAGGAATATCATAAAGGTCTTGTTGTAACCATGTTTATGTCTGCTCTTCATCCACACATCAATATCCAAGTCTTTGGAAGTGACCATGTTCCCCCACTATCATCAACTTTCTCTTGGGTTTTGCGTGTCATCATAGCCACACCATATTCCATTTCTGCAATTGGCTCAGCCAATCAAGTTGCTATAGTTGTTACCCATAGCCAACATGACCACCATCGACGCCCAGGGGCAGATCATAAATATGGAGAAAAGTGTATTCACTTTGGGCACATCAATCATGCTTAAGAAAAATACTTGAAAAGTTTCGCAAACCCATGTGAACAAAGGTGATAGAAAATCTACATCTAGATATTGCATCTACATAGTGTCTAGATCGAATGTAGAGTCTGGATGCATGTTGGTGGCTCACACTACGTGTGAGATAATGTGGCTCTAAGTCATGCTGTTATGACAGAGTTAGGATTGGAAAACCAAACTATGATGCATATGCATTGTGACAATGAGGCATTGATCAACGTAGCCTTCAGCATTCCATGAACACGGCAAGCACAATAGAGTAGTAGACAACCACTATGTCAAAGATGTTTTGACAAACAGCTACATATCTACTCCTTTCACTCCCTCTGAGCAACTCATAGATATAGTCACTAAGGAGTGTACTCATAGGCATTTTTGAGACCTTATGTAACAAGTTGAGCATGTATAATATATATACTCCAGTTTGAAAGGGAGTGCTAGATTATCTAAGTATGTTTGAGGTTATATAGATTCTTATATGGATATCTATTCTATCCTTGAAGTCTCTTATATGTAGAGGAGACAAATCCTACATGAAAGTTAATCCAGTTTATTCTTTCCCAATGACAAACAGTTCAAATCTTACTAAATAATTATGTGTATAGAAACAAATTTTCAGCTTAACTGCTATGGCACATCAGAGAAAGTATTGCATAGTATTGACTGCTCCATATCAGAAACAGAATGAAAAATCAGAAAATAATGTCTAGGTTGTTGCTCAGAAAAATAAGATACAAACATGTTGAGTCCAAACCAACAAACAAGGAATACTCAGAAGTATTTCAATTGGCAATCCTCTTGGCAACTCCAAGGATATCCTTCAAATTTAGTCTATTCACAAACTAAAATCACGATCTTTTTGTTTTATGTCATTCATGTTTTATTCCTTTATGTCATTCATGTTTAATAACATGAATAACATTGTTACGAATTGTAACATTATACATTCATTTAGTCTCATTTCCATATGGCATCTACTTTTAGAAGAACTACCGTATCATATCATATAACATAATACACATGTATCTTATATCTCCTTCCATACTACATAGCTATCATGTTAACATAACATAGTGCCTTCAGACCACATTGTCAAATTCCAAAGCTAATCGAGAAACATTTTATTATCATTACATCGAGTGATGAATTTATTTTACCTTTCTACTGCAGGAAAAAGGTATACTAATTAGACACAATTGATGGAAGAAAATTTTCTTACTTCCATGAGATTTCTTCTGAAGTCACATGCTGGCCAATTTCTTGAGCTTGAGCTTTAATTGGCTGTATGCTGCTGGTGCAAGAAGTCATTAGCTGGCCAAATTCTTGAGCATGAGCTTTAATTGGCTGTATGCTGCTGCTGCAACAAGCTCCTAGAAATGAAACTCTAAATAAGTGTCCTACAGAAAAGTTTTTTTCCCTACCTATATGGCCATCATCAAAGATGATTTCTTTGATATTGTACAGGAAATGGTGGATAAGAAAAAGCTTTTAACCTGATAGGGTTACTGTCTTGGTATTTTCATCTGAAGTCACAAGCTGGCCAATTTCTTGAACATTAGCTACAGTTGGCTTTATGCTGCTAGTGCATGAAGTCATTAGCTGGCTGCATTCTTGAGCATGAGCCTCAATTGGCAGTATGCTACTGCTGCAACGAGCTCCTAGAAATGAAACTCTAGATAAGCATCCTCCAGAAAAGTATTTTATTTCTACCTATATGAACATTAGCAAAATTGATTTGATTTCATTGGTATTGTAAAGGAAATGTCAATATGAAAAAGCTTTTATTATACAAGAATCATGGTAAACAAGAAAAAGCTTCATACCTGATCCAGTGGCTGATGAAACATTTGCATAGATATTTTGTATGCTTCTGAGTTTTTGAATCTCTACATCTGCCTTAATAGGTTCCTTCTCGTTAACATGCCCTTTAGAAGTTGTCATTCCTGAAACAGAGTTCATGAGTTACTGGCACCAAAGAAGTAAAAAAATGCATTTTTCTGAATATCATATATAAAAGTATCACTGTTTTTCTGAATGTCAACAACAACAGTACTACATTTCAAAGATTCTGTCTACTTCCTCTCAAGTTATTGACCTAGTACTACATTACAGCATATTTGTTTGTTGTAATATTGTCACAGTCTCTGAAATTAAATAAAGCACATTCCTTTTTCTTGAATTACACCTTCTATGTTATATCGCTCTGCCCCTGGTGATGGCTTTCTTTTTACATGGCTATATTGTTTTTGCTTACATGAGAAATTTGGATATGCATAAAACTAGCAATTGGAAATTGATTAGAAGCCATAGCTATTGAACAATTGTATATTGGTATTTTCAGTCCTTTATACATTTGGTTTTTGCTTACGGCTATGAAAAAACTGCTAATATAAATACAAGAGGACAACAAAATAAATGTAAATCATGTCTATAAATTTCAACTTAACCCTTGGCCTGAATGGTAAGTTAGCCTTGCCATATAGATAGGCGTATCACGGGATCACATATATAGACTAGGCTAACTATGAGATCAACCATTGAATTCTTAATTATTAAATATTAAACAGTATTTTTGAAATTAATATCAATCACAACAAAGACAAACACCAAGTGTAAAGGCAATTTGCAAAACCAGTGTGATCCAAAAGCACATGTTTACTGACTGCAAGGACTAGACATAAAATTGAGCAAGAAAAACACCATCAATAATGAAATCGATAGCTAGAAGCCACAATGCCAAGCACTGAACAAATCCGAGAAGTTGAGAGTCCTTAAGAATCTAGCTTCTGATGGAAACAGGTTCCATATATGGACAGATAGGGACTGACTATGAGGAAGTTTAATGATCCCATGATTTCAATTTCTTAAGGTCTATTTAGAAGAAAAGAGTTCTAGATGTGAGAGAAGTGTTTTAGGTTGTTTATTCCTCATTTCCTCATGCAATCTGGTGGGGCAGAAGGTTGGGACGAAATGGCAAAATCTTTTGAGGTATTCAGATTAAGATGGTGGAGTTCAGAGTACTTCAGAGTTCAGACAGAGGATCATCAGAAACCAGCTTGAATAGGCTTTTTATAGGCTTGGCTAGAAGTGTGTTGATTAAATACATTATTCCTTGGTTTGAGTCTCTGTTCTGGAAAATCATTTTGATTGACCAATTAATTGAATCAATAGCCTCACTTACTGATCAAGTAGATCACCCAGATTAATCAGCCAAATAGCTGTACATTTGCCAATCATCCCTTGGCCAATTTGATTCTGCTAACCAATTTTTGAAACCTTGGTTGAAGCCAATTTGATTTTCACACTTGGAAGTTTTTGATGCATTTTGATTTCTTTCTCTGCTATTCTCTTGGGATCTTACACTAAGATTCCTCTTGTTGTTTTCTGCACTCTCTTATCATTTCGATAAGTGACTTTATACTTTTGCTTCCTTCACTGGTTTGTCAAATAAAATTTTCTTTCCAACCACACAGAAGGAAAAGAAATACAAACAGGTTCCACAAGGAAAACTTGAATAATTAAATTTTGAGTTTTAGTACAATATTTTTCTAGTTTGAGCTTCTACAAGAAGATTAGTAACTGAGCTATCCCACAAAGCTGGAAGCATGCAGAACCTCCATCCATGCATTTAAATATGAGAAATGAATGCCCAAGTGATATTTGGTAATAAGTTGGAAGGATTCTACACAACCAAAAACAACGACTAACAACAAGTCCGTACATATTTTAAACACTCAAATAGGTAAATATTTCAAGGGTTCTTTGCATATATATTCCCAAAAACTCTTTTTATTGCAGATGTATCCTTACATACTTTGAAATAACTGATGTATCCCTGGAATTGTGCTCCATTCGCATATGTACCCTTTTGATTATATTGACTATAATTTTCATCGATTTGACTGTTTGACCATAAAAAATGACCAAACTACCATTTCCTTTAGGACAACAAAAATGATTGCTTCATCTCCTCTTCCTATACCCAAACTTAAATTATCAAAATAACCTTTTTACTTTGATGGTCAAAAGTAAAGAGGGTAATTTAAGTTTGGATGCATCTATAAAAAGGGTATTTTGGTGGTCAAATCTTTTCTTCCTAAATCCAATCCCCTTTTTACTTTGACTATTTGACACTACCTACTCTATAAACACAACATACATCTTTGATGGCTGTGGAGAGAAAAGGAGAATCTTTATTAGAGGGCTTAAAAGTTACATATAAATAGAAGATTATACCTAGGTAAATGGATATCCATTAACTCACTATCTAGAGTAACCTAAGCAATATAGATACAACTCTAACACTCCCCCTCAAGCTGGAACATATACATCGAGTAAGCCCAACTTGGTACTTAAGGAGCCAAACACACTACAATTCAAGTCCTTAGTAAAGTCAGCCAACTGCTCAGATAAACTCGTATGTGGAGTAGAGATAGTTCCTTTTAACACCATATCTCTCACAAAGTGACAGTTCACCTCAATGTGCTTGATGCGCTCATGGAAAGTGAGATTGTTGACAATGAAGATAGCGGCCTGGTTGTCGCAGAACATCGGCATGGGTGTCTTTGGTGCAAATCCCAACTCAGACAGGAAGGACTGGACCCACACCATCTCGCATGCAGTCTGTGCCATCGATCTATATTCTGCCTCTGCACTGGAACGAGATACCACATTTTGCTTCTTGCTCCTCCATGTAACCAGATTCCCTCCTACATAGGTACAAAAACCGGAAGTAGACTTCCGATCCCCTCTGTCTCCTGCATAGCCTGAATCTGAGTATGCCACTACATTGACATGACCATTTTCACCATAGATCAAACCCTTTCCTGGAGAACTTTTTACATAGGCAAGAACTCGCAAGACTCCATTCCAGTGTACTTCCCTTGGCTCATGCATAAACTGGCTAAGAAAACCCACAGTATATGAAACATCTGGCCGAGTCACAGTCAAGTAAATGAGTTTGCCGATCAATCTCCTGTACTGACCTGAATCTTTTAATGGTTCAGATGGGTATCCCAAAACAATGGTGACTGATCAACAGGTGTGCTTTGTGGTTTGCATCCCAAGAAACCTGTTTCCTAAAGGAGATCAAGAGCATACTTTCTTTGAGATAGCATAATTCTCCCCTTTGCATAAGCAAACTCGATGCCAAGAAAGTACCTTGATTTTCCCAGATCCTTGATTGCAAAGTGAGCTACCAAATGATCTTTTACCTCCTTGATGTCGTCCTGATCACTGCCTGTCACCAGAATATCATCTACATAAACCAAAAGAATCACACACCCCTGCGCAGATTGCCTGTAGAAGACTAAGTGATCTACAGCACATTGTCGGAATTCTACTTGCATCACAATTTTGATGAATTTTTCAAACCATGCTCTGGAACTCTGCTTTAGGCCATAGATCGCCTTCCTGAGTCTGCATATCCTGTTCTCCCCTTGAGCAACATACCCTAGAGGTTACTCCATAAGAACTGTTTCTGAGATATCACCATACAAGAAGGCGTTTTTGACATTTAACTGACAAATATCCCAGGAGTAGTTGATAGCCACAGATAGAACAATCCTGATAGAATTAAGACGGGCAACTGGGGAGAAGGTCTGATCATAATCAAGCCCATACGTCTGTGTGAATCCCCGAGCGACTAGTCGAGCCTTGTATCTATCAACGGTGCCATTTACTCTGTATTTGACTATGTATACCCAACGACAGGTGACTACTTGAGCTCCTATAGGACGAGCCACCAATTCCCAAGTGCCACGAGCTACCAAGGCAGTCACCTCTTCATCCATAGTAGCCTTCCATTACGGGTGTAAAAGTGCTTCCTGGAGATTCCTGGGAATAGACACAGTGGAAAGAGACAAGGCAAAGACACGGAATTGTAGATGTAGAGAGTCATAGGTAACAAAGTTGGAAAGAGGATGAGCAGTAGAAGAACGAGTACCTTTCCTTAAGGCAATGGGCAAGTGAAGGTCATTTTGTGCGAGATTTGCATCAGAGGAAGAGCTTGGTTGCGCCGGAGGTGGAGGTGACGATCGCTGGAGTCGATGATATACCTGCAAAAAAGTGGGATTCACCGGAACTAAAGGTGGATTTGATGTGGTAGGAACAATCACAGGTAGGGGAACAGACTCAACACTGAACTCCCCCTCAACACTAGCCTCACCATAGTATGGAGAGGACTCAAAAAAGATGACATCAACCGAAACATAATACTTGCCAGTTTGGGGGTGAAAGCACCGGTATCCTCGTTGAGTTCTGGAGTACCCCACAAATACACACTTAATGGTCCGAGAAGACAGTTTGTCAATGGCAGGAGAAAGATCCTGGACAAAAATTGTACACCCAAAAACTCTGGGAGGCAAAGAAAACAGACTAGTATCTTGCTGAAGACATGTAATAGGAATTTCTCCCCCAAGAGGAGCGGAAAGCATCCTGTTAATGAGATATGCCGCAGTAAGAATCGCATCAAACCACAGATATTTGGACACCTTCTTGTGAAGCATAATAGTGCGAACAACATCAAGAAGGTGCCTGTGTTTTCTTTCTGCCACTCCATTTTACTGAGAGGTGTGAGGACAGGTAGTCTGATGCAGAATACCAGGAGAGGTACAAAAGGAGTGGACTCTGTACTGAACAAATTCCAGAGCATTATCAATATTTGATAGTAACTCCAAACTGATTTTTTATTTCTGAAACAAAGGATTTGAGTACATCAAATATAGAACCACGATCTTTCAACAGATATACCCACGACAATCTGGAAAAATCATCAATAAATGAAATATAATAACGATGACCTCATACAGACCCAACTCTGGAGGGACCTCATATATCACAATGCACTAATGCAAACAAGGTGGAACTAGATACTAGACACAACGACTTGAAGGAAGCACGATGATGCTTTCCCAACTGACACGACTCACAATCAAAAGGTGACACAGTTACCCATGGCAAAGCCTGCTGAAGATGGCGGTGAGAAGGATGGCCCAAACGGTAATGCCACAGAGAAGACGACTTAGAAGTAGAAGCAACAAACGCTAATCCTTGAGGGATTTCATCACGGACCAGCATGTACACACCATTTCCATGGTCACAGCCCAAACCAATCCTCTTCCTCGTCTGCAAATCCTGAAAGGTACAATGAAAAGGAAAAAAAGGTCACACTACAACATAGTTGTTTGGTAATAGCACTGATAGACAAAAGATTTACAGGAAAAGAAGGAACATAAAGGACTTTATCAAGATACAGTTGGGAAGAGGCTTGCACAGTTCCTTCACTAGATACTAAACAAAACCTACCATCAGCAATTGCAACAGATTTAATATCAGATAATTGGGACAGACGGTGAAACAAATGTTTTGTACCTAACATATGGGAAGAAGTCCCAGAATCAATTATTTAGGAGGGTTCCCTGAAGGCCAAGAAAGCACCAGTACCTGCAAAAGCAGAATAGGAGACAGTGGCTATGGAATCAGTGGCCTGAAGCTGTAGAAACCTGTCATAATATGCCTGTGAGATGGTAACAGTCTGCTCCTCACTGGTGGACTGAGCAAGAGTAGAGGTAGTAGTGACATGTACAGACGAGGAAGACGGACGGTCATGTAAATCCCAACATCTTTCAATGCGATGTCCGGACTTGCCACAATGTGTACACTTGTGACGACTACCACCATCAGAACGGTCCTTACCACGGGAGCCACCACGACCACGTCCCCTAGTGGCAGCTAAGGCAGAGGACTCAGAAACTGTAGAGGAGGCCGCCGTAGAAACTCAGAGGACCTTACCAAAGGTTGTCCGGAGGTCAAGTAGAGTATCAACAGTTAATACTTGACCACGGACCTGAAGGGTTGAGGGCAGTGAGAAACACGACCACTACTAGCTCTTCACGGTACGTGCTCTGACGAGTGATGTCAAGTGTCAAGGGCTGATGGACCTCCAATTCTTCCAGAAGAGCCCACAGAGTAGTAAACAGATCTTGGACTGACTTGTCACCCTGTCTCAGGGTAAATAACTGCTCATATATTTCACAAACCCTGGAGATGTTTTTTTCATGACCATATGTCAACCGAAGGATATCCCAAATGTTCTTGGCTGGTCTAAGAAAAAGGACGCCACGAGCAACTACAGGCTCCATACTATTCGCCATCCATGTGATCACAGCAGCATCATCAGCCAATCAATCTTCATACGAATTAGACTTGACATCAGGTGACGGATGAGTAAGATGTTTCAATTTCTTGTGGGCCAACATGAACGTCTCAAAACTCTGGGACCACAGGAGATAATTGGGCCCGAGAGTTTTTCTGAGGTACCACTGAGTCCTCTCATCAATAAATCACGAGATGCCATACTGACAAAGGGAACAAAACAAATGATGCACACAAGAATGCTGAAAAAAAACTGCTCACCAACGTGGTGGATTTGACGTATCCACCAAATAAACAGAGTCCGGAGACGTGAAGAAGGCCTAAAACATGGCCAAACACACTCAAATCACTTCACCAGAGGGCTGGACTGCCCATACACAGACAAAGGAATGACATACGGGCATCACCGACCAGACCACATGGGCCGGTGATCCCATGGGAGGGTTGCCAGCGACTCGAGCTGCTGGACAGTGGTCGGGGGCTGCTGCAAGGGGGTCGGAACAGTGCCTGTCGGCGGCGGGCTGGGACTGGACCGAAGGAGGAGTCGACGCGGAAGGGAGAGGAAGTCGGTTGTGCTGTCGGATGGCCGTAAGTTGCCGACGGCTGGCCAGAAACGGCTCTACAGTGGCCGACGGTGGGTAGACCTAGGGTTTTTTTTTTTTTTTTTTAGAGAGGAAAGAAAACCTATGTTCTAGATACCATGTGGAGAGAAAAAGAGAATCTTTATTAGAGGACTTAAATTACATATAAATAGGAGATTATGGTATACCTGGGTAAATGGATATCCATTAACCCACTATCTAGAGTAACTTAAGCAATATCGATACAACTCTAACAATGGCCAAAAGAAAAAAGGGTATTTTAGTAATCTCCTTTTTACTTTGACTGTTTGAGACTACCTACTCTATAAAGACAACATACATCTTTGATGGTCAAAAGTAAAAAGGGTATTTTGGTAATTTTAGTTTGGATATTAGAAGAAGAGATGAAAAAATCATGTTTATTGACCCAATGAAAAAGGTAGTTTGATCATTTTCTATGGTCAGATGGCCAAACTAATGGAAACTGTAATCAATATAACTAGAAAGGTATATATGCAAACGAAGGAAAATTCTAAAGGTGCCATAGTTATTTCGAAGTGTATAGGGTACACGTGCAATAAAGAGTTTCTAACGGTATATATGCAAAGAACCCATATTTCAATAGGATACAACAAAACCTATAAATTTCCATGGAGAACCATAAGTCATTAAGCATTTTGCACCAAGCTTTTTTACTAAATAAGCACAATTCTACTGTACAAAAGATGGCTTTCGGTACACCTTTACTAAAACTATATCACATATTTACGTAACTAAGGCATAAGATCTAATGTAAACTAAAAGTAGGAATAAGCTATAAAACTTATGTGTCAAAGTAATACATCACTTCCCAAGGAAAGCATAAAAGGACTCTACAATGACTCCCAACTACACGTGATTATCCATATTAGGGCTTAATGCATATCTACAAAAAGAATTAGAAACAACAACGTGAGTCCCACATAAGGGAACTCAACACGCTGCACCTATAGCATGGATTAGCCCCACCCTATTAATATTTTAATATGCAATTATCTTTACATTTGGGTTACATAAAATATGCAAAATCATCCTTAAAAACTCATAATAACCAAGTTTACATTTATTTCCAATAAATCAATAATAATATACAAGTGAAAATACCATTAATGTTTCTCATTTGAAACAACATAAATTTACTGAAATCGAAACATAACCAATATGTTTGTTAAAACTCAAAAATCCACATATTTCCAAATTAACACATATTCAATAATATATCATCATTATAACCATCAATGCTCGATGCCAAGCAACCAAATCCAACCTAGAAGTTGATGTTAAAAACATTCTATACTACCACATAATGGACAGTCATGTCAATCCTTTATGTCCGAAGTCAAGTGTTATCAAATCATCGAACACAAGGCTCTCCATTTGTGCTCTACATGCATATCATGGCATGTGTATATCACAATTAGCCTTCCATCCATATCCAACATAGAACATATATATGAATTGACAAATTATTGACATAATATAAGCCAAACATTCTCAAATCCTATTTTTCATTATCATAAAATAATTGAACCGTCGTACTCATCATCGATTTCAAAACCCTTTTTTCTCAACACTAGCATGGAATACAATCCCAAGCCTATCTAAACATCAAATAACCAAAACCATTGTCATTTACTTATTTAAAATGTCATTTACACTTTCATGTTCTTTTAATAATCATAAATAAGATAAACACCTTTGTATTCCAAAAGAAAAAACCATATACATAACCAATTCAGCAACACTAAAGTTTGAATTTAATCTAATCATATTTAAAAATGTCAAAGCTCCATAACCTATATAACTGTAATATTTGCTTGAGCATTTGTGCAGGTTAGGGGACAGTAAGTTGTGGGCTGTGGTATTAGGATTAGTTATCACACTCAATTTTGGACTAGTGGTTGTATTGAATTCAAGGATATTGTAAGTAGAGGCCTTTACTGTAATTTAGTGGTTAATGACATTGGTCTCATTGAATTCTACTGATAATTAGAAAATTTATTTTGGAGAAATCTTATGATGATTATTTGGTCTCTTACACAAGTGAATTGCATAAACTGGTGAAAGTGGTGTACATTTGTCGTGTTGTGTTGGTGGTGGAAAGTATGTGTGTACCGACATTTGCTTTACACTATGTGTTTATTGATGCATGTGTAGTATGGTTGTTGGGTGACTATGGAATTTGTTTAGTATATAGTGCACGTTTTCTCGCATGATTTAAGTTATAATTATTTAGAGGGGGAAATGTTAAACACACTCACTCACACACCCACACACCCCCGACACGTGCACACCCACTCACACACATAGGAGAAGAAATAGGAAAAAGAGAGATAGTTGGAGTAGAAAAGAATAAGGAGGGGAAGAGAAAGAAAAGGAGAATGGGCCTATCATTATAAATAAATAAAATAAAAAAAGAGAGAGAGAAGGCGTCAACAAGTGAGCAAAAGAAAACAGGAGGAGGAGAGAAAAGGAAGAGATTTGTGAGGAGAGAGAAAAGTTAGGAAGAAGAAGAAATGGAAAGAGACAGACTCGTAGGGAAGTGAGAAGGAGAAAAGGAAGAAGAAGAGGAGTGAACTACATAAGAGAGGAGAGGAGAGGAGAGGCCGACATCGCTACCACCTCGAGCCACCATTTGCCACTGCAGCTGCTGAATTGCCATCGCCGCCCCTGTCGCTATGCCATCCTCATTTGGATCGTGAGGGAGAAACCATAGCAAGGAGATCGTCGACGATCAAAAATGGTTTGTCGTGATGGGTTTTTGGTGTTGGATCAAAGCACACACTCCACCAAAGTCTTTTTATTGCAAATAAAGATGCAATCTTACTAATGCTTGAATGATCATATTGTGGGAGCAATTTATAGCAATTTTAATGGGATTTATATACTTAAATCATGAATTTTCAAAGGTATATACTCACAGTTTGTTGTTCACCGAGAATCACATGTGTGGATTGTTTTATTGATATCTTGAGATTTAGATATTAAATTTTTGTATTTAGATAGGAGTTGAAAAGATAATTTTAAGATCTTTCGATATATAATATGGATTTTTACGGTTGAGTTTTGAGCTCTGAATTTGATGATAGTAGTGGCAATAGGTGGTTTTGGTTCCTATCGTCGTAGTTTCGACCTCACTAACTTCGTTTGATTTTATCTTGAGATTTTGGTATCGAATTTTAGTATTTAAATAAGCATTACAAAGGTAGTTTCGAGACCTTTAAAATGATTTATAGCGTGTGTTTTTTTGGTTGAATCAAACCCCAAATTGTGGAATTTCAGTGACTACAATTTTTAGGATGATGTTGGAATTTGTTAATATAAGTTGATAATTTATTATACTATTGTTGAAGCTATTATTATGATTTAGAAATGTGAATTTTGTGTGGGAATGTTGATTTAACTTTGATGCATGTGCTGTAGCATTGTTAATAAATTTATCATGCCTTAATAGAAAACTAAGTGGTCTTTATTGAATTAGTGGTGACACTACGTATTGTGTGAACATGTTGACTTTGTTATTCGATATCTCGAGATTTTCTTTGCATGTAACAGAGGATTTCATTATCTTCATTTTGATATATGGTACGCCATTTTGTGGTATGTAAGTGAGGTTTTGTAATTAATTGCAGGGTAACAGTTTTACTGTCCTATTTGTAGTACCTAAGGTGCGTGTTGCCTACACGTATTGGACATGTGGGTTAGGGACACATATTAGCCATACGTCCCCTGTAGTAATGAGTTTTTTAGTAGATTTTGTAAGATGTTTTAATGGTGCTTTTGTATGTTGCTTTTGTGGTTTTGGCATGGCTTTTCATACTAAGTTGCTTGGTGTTTTGCGATATTTTTAAGGTGATTCAAAAAATGATTTTAAAATGATTTTTCCAAAAAGATTTAAAAAAGAAATACATAAGATTTGCAAAAGCTTTTAGAAAATGATTTCCGTTGTTTTAAGTAACTGAGAGGCTGAAACTTCTGATCGGCAAACTAATGATCGAGAGTCAATGGCTTAAGATGAGATTCGCATGTTTTCCTTAATTTTCTGTAAAAACCACAAGGACTGTAAATCGTGCTAACAAAGTAAGAATGATTGATACCTCTGGAGCATGGAAACAAATGTCGGACAGTGTCGGCGAATTTCGCCGACACGTATCGGAAGACAAAACTGCAGAAACGACATGTTCATATATGTCGCGAAGTACCTGATTTCCGTGGAGATATCGACGCGTATCGTTGTGTCGATAGATGTCGGGTCTTTTCTACACGTAACCCCTTCCGAAACGGACGATACGCCTTCCCCGTAAGTCGACACCCGTGATCTGCATGCTCGGTCTTTAAAATCAGCAGCCAATCGATTCACCGATCTCCAAGACTCCAACCTACTCCGCAACCCGCCTTCGTCGCCCCAAGCCCTTCGTCGTCCCCAGCCCGTCGTCGTCCCGAGTCCTTCGTCCCCAGCTCGTCGTCCCCAGTCCCACGGCAACCAGCACTTCCCGGTCCTCCACGTACCGCTCCACCCCCAGCTCCGACAGCCTCTCCTTCCCCACTCCACGCTCGACTCGCATGTTGTATATCTCCTCCAGTGGGCGGGAGGAGGAGGAGGAGGGTAAAGACTGCACGGAGACTAAACCGGTTCTGGGTTTTGGTCGTCGGGAAATGGAGAACAGGAGACGAGAGGTGGCAGGGAAGGAGAATGGTCGTAGTCCGGTTGCCGCCATGGTTTTCGGCGGTGCTAGTGGTATCTATGACGGTGGTAGTGGATGTACTTGGTCTTATCCGTTGGTCTTTCAGTCTGATATTTACTTTGTAAACGGATCATGTACGATCAGATCCGACTCGAATATACAAATCTACATCTATATGCTTCCCAAATTCCAAATGATTCGTAACATTCCACAACCCTCAACGTTTGTAAGTTGTGAAGATTACATTATGTTTCTAGT
>JAMKQA010047502.1:0-13086 GCA_024699735.1 Posidonia australis | reverse complement strand
TAATCACTTGTATTATCTTCTTCCACACTTTCTCATAGTAAAACACACCTCCTCTCTTTCTCTGCCCGTGGAGTAGGCATTGCCGAACCACGTAAATACTCAGTGTTCTTGTGTTGATTGGTTTGTGTGTGATCTGAATCCCTAACACAAGACATCTCACATTATTTTATATCCTTCTCTAAGAAAGTTCCATCTTTCAAGGCAAATCTGGATTGAGATAACCTCCTACCTTAGAAAATCCTAAACCCAACAGAGTTGGAATTACGCTTCTCAGAACAAGAAATAAAAAGTAATGTTTTCCAAGTAGCTTGAGAAAAATCCCTAAGCCTAAATAATTTCCACATTGTTTCTTCCAACATTTTTAAGAGCTAGTAAAGGAAGACTTGTCAAAAATGTTTGATTACTTCCACCAAATAGATGATCTAGATGCCCTTAGGAGCATAAATCAGACATTACAGAGTTAATTCCCAAGAAATTACAAGCAAAACAAGTCAAAGACTTTCACCCAATTAGCTTACTAAACAACTTTTATAAGATTATCACTAAATACCTTGCAACCTGATCGGGCCCAATTCTTAATAGTTTGATAGTTGACTCATATAGTGCCTTCTTGAGTAACGCAATATTAGAGATTGCTTTATGGTAGTATAAGAAACATTACACCTTCTTCATGCAACACATAGGGAAAGAGTTATGATTAAATTAGACTTTAAAAAGGTATTTGATACTGTAAATTGGGACTTGTTATTGGACAAACTAACGAACTTTAATTGGTTTTGACAATAAATGAATCTTATGGATTAAATTGTGTATTCACTCAACAAAATTCTCTATGCTAATTAATGGATCCTCCAATGATCAATTTAGAGTTATAAATGAACTTAGACAAACGGACCCACTCTCTCCCTTACTCCTTTTTTGTAATCAGTAGCCTATAGGTATGAGGACCATTTCCCCTTTATTTTCTCCCAGGTTCGAACTCAAGAGGGAGAGGCTTGTACCACCTCCCCTAGCCACTTATGCTTGAGCAGGTGGTTCTCTCTCCCTTACTCTTTATCCTAGTAACTCACATCCTCAATAAGATGCTATGCCTAGGATAAGCACATCTCATCGGTGGAACCGAATTCCCAAATAATAGCTTGGAGATCTTAAATATTAAGTTTACTAATGATACTCCTTCTCCTCACTCCATTAGACGAGAATCTTATCAACTTTAAGAGGATTCTATGTTGCTTCTCTTGCTTCCAAGCTTACTCAGGTCTAAAAATAAATTATCGTAAGTCATGTTTAACAGTATTAGTATTTCTCACAATCAAACTCAAAGGTATTGGACCATTTTTTGGTGTGAACAAGTCAACTTACCAATTACCTATCTCGAGCTCCCACTTTGTTATAAAAAGGCTATTGATAGAGTTTGGGACCCGATGTTTGATAAATTAATACAAAGGTTGGAAAGTTGGAAAGGAAATCTCCTCTCGATAAGAGGCAGAGTAACTCTGCTAAACCCTATTCTCTCAGCAATACCAACTTATTACTTATCTATTCTTTTCTTTTTTTGGCAAATTTTTTTTTATATTACGTGGAAAGGGTACAAAAGTAATGATACACCTTCAGTAGAGGATAAAGACCCATCGATCACCAGTCTTTGGATAGTCTTAAAAATTTCCTTTTTAAAACTCATACCCATGAGAAAAAGAAAAGGAAAAAAAGACTAAACCGAATCCTTTCTTTTCCTAATACAAGGAACCTCCCATTTGTTAAGATTATATATTCCCTCAAGTCCCTCAGCAATTGCTTGAAGCTATGGTAGATGACGTCTAACTGGTTCCTTCCTCCATCCTTGGCCAGATAATTTGTTGCTCCATTGCATTTACAGAAACATATTACTTATCTATTCACCAGCTCCTAGTGAGTATTAAAAAAAATTTGATTGCATTCGCAAACACTTTCTATAGAGATTAGGCCTCATGGGCAACCTAGGTTACCATCTCATAAATTGGAAAAGAATTTGTAGGAGCAAGAGCTAAGACAAGCTAGGGATAATAAACATCATGGCATTTAATGTTGCCCTTCAAGGCAAATTAGGTTGGGGGCCAAAGCATAGCCTCCCCAAGTGGTGTAAGGTATTAACCTCAAGTTATCTTTTAAATGGAAACATTTGAGGATTTCTTAACACAAGTGTTGGCTATATGTGATGCCCCCATTGTGTTACAAATTAGCATTAGTTCTACCTAATTAAATAAAATTTAAGAGAAAACTAATTAATTAACTCAGACTAATTACCTAGAGTTAGACTGCATTCTACTCTACATCTGAAAACACGTGATAAAATGCGTGAGTGACCTTACAGTCACCTAGTACATGCCTATCCAGAAAAACAGCAGAAAATCACGAGAAAGTTACAACTATAACAGAAACACTAAAAACTTATTCAGAAATTCTTTTAGAAATTTTCTTTTAAAATATGCCTTTATCATTCTCATTTTCTTTTCTAAAATTTCATGCACTTTGAAATTACTTTTATGCATTACGGAGAAACAAGTCATTGACTAGAATCCAACCTAAAATACAATTCGGTACATAACACAAATCATAATCAAATCCAAACTAGAACTAGTCGTAAAACAAAACAAAAGTCTCGTCTCAACTAGAATTTGGCTAAAATCGTAAGCCAAGATCCAGCTTGATTCTAGCTTAAAACCATATATACAGCTCGAGTTAGAAAACCAGTAGTACTACCTTGGTCAAAGGTGACGTAGCCACAAGCAGTCGGCGAGACACCAACCCCACCCTACTACATTACTGCGGTGAAATTTCTAATGCTAGCATACCACCACCCTGGTCAACGGACCTCACTTAATTTTTTTTCTCACAAACACGGGGATGCGTTCTTCCAACGCCTCATAGGTGTTCAGACGTTCAAGTATTTTATTCCTAGGTCAAACCAACACATGTCTTATAGGGTAACTTAGTCTCTTTCACCCGGCTTCAACCTCGGTAACCATGCCTTCAGACTAGTAATCGATCTCATTGAAGTCTCATACCCCTATCGTCATTACCCTACCGCTACGTGGATATGGACAAAGCCATGGAAATCCTTTTCAAATCATTTTTCATAACATTTTCAATACAAGAAACATTTTCTGAGATTAAAATCACAATTTTATTTACAATTCAGTGTTTTGGAAATTCTATCTTGGCAAAAATGCACGACTTATCCGGGTAGCTCACTTGTGCGGCCCACCCGTGCGTTCTATCCACGGGTCCAGTTTTTATCGTAAAACGAAGAACCTAGAAACATGACATCAGAATTCGCTTAAGGTGGGAGCCTTCGGTGGACCTAATTCTAGCCACCTACAAATTCTGCAAAAAAAACTTAAAATGTAGGATTCTGAGTCTACCATTTTTTAATACAAGTTTCAATAAAAACTGATTTGTAAATCTCCGGTTTTGTAAATTTAAAGCCAAAAAACTCTCTAGAAGGCACTATAGCATAATCAAGAAAAATCCTTCAAAATACTCATTGATAATTCATTAAAATTCACAAAACCACATATTTTGAGTTCACCTATTCATTACTCATGGATTTAAATTGAATTAGCTCATGGATTTAAATTGAATTAGCTCATTTAACATGGATTTATTTAAATAAGCACTATAAATGAAAGTGTGGGACACATACCTAGTTGACCGGTAGCCTTTCTTCTTCTCCGGCAAACTCCTTCTCTCCTCCAGTGGCATTTCCCCCTCACTGTCACTCTCTCTAGCTCACTCCCTCTCTTCTTCTGGTTTTCCAGCTTGATGCTTTCCTATTCACCTCTTCTCCTCTATTTATAATCCTCTGATTCTATCATTTACTATAGACTGGGCTGTCGACAACCATCTGAGCAGGGCATGACAGTGCGGCGTTGATTGCAGGGTAAGGGAGGAGGCAGCACAGGGCATGGGTGCAGTTGGTGGGGCAGGGTAGGGGAAGCACAATGGATGGCGGCAATTTACTATGCATCCACTGTTTTGGCATTATTCCCTTTTGTCCTCTCTTCACGTATATGGTATAAAATACCAAAAATACAATACAATACAAAAAACCAAGGATACACACCAATATACAAGAGAAAAGAGAGCATCATTCAAACACAAAACCCATTTTCATAAACCAAATTTATACCTCAACATGGGTGTACGATTACATTGCTCTAAATTTCTGGACAGGGCAAACGCATGCCCAATCCGCGTGACATACCCGTGTGACCTACCCACGGTCTCAATACATGGGTGGCCCATACTGGTGTCCAGATATTATACTCTATATCTCCTCTATGGAAAGAGCTTGGATCTTACTTCCTGTTAGTCAATTCTTTTTACAAATATGGACAATCCATCTTGTTTTGGGATAGCAAGTGAATAGGAAATATTGCAATTAAACACATGTTCATTGAGCTCTACTATTTAGCTAAAAATAAAAAAGATTAGTCTTACTAAAATAGCCTTTATCTCACCAAATAAAAAGGGAGGGTCTATTTTATTTAAATCTTAATTACTCCTTAACCTCTCTGCATATGCTATTGGCAATTGTAGACAATTACTTCCTTCTTCAGAAAAGGATAGTATATCGTGGACTATAAAGTCTAATAGGGATTATATGGTAAAAAGTGTTATAATATAGTAAACAATGGGGGATTAAGATCATTGTTCAAGAAAAGCATATGGAAAGCTAGAGTTCCTTGCAAAGTCAAAATCTTTACATGGCTGGTATTGAAGGACAAAATTCTACCTTGACACAATCTCCTCAAGAGAGGATGGAATGGACCAGATCGATGTGAATTTTCTGGATAAGAGGAAACAGGCTCACATCTTTTCTTAGACTATCCCATTTCACTAAACGTTTTGAGATTACTTGTAAATAATGCAGACGCAAATGCTAACACACTAAACTTGCATCAATTATTTCAATTGAGACAAGCATACCAATTCTTATTAGATAAAGCTTCCTAGAACTCACTTGTTCTAGCCTATTTATGGGCAATTTGGCTTGCAATAAACAATTTGATCTTTAGAAATAAAAGAAAAGATACACACTCGATCTTTCACTGTATTGTTTCTTTATTTTTATTTTTGACATATAATGCAAATGGAGGAAATGAAAGTAGAGTGATCTTAGCAAACTCTGTTAACATTCACAACTTCCATACCATACAAGCACCAAATGTTGCTGCTATTCCAAGAGGTTCGGTTGCTTGTGGATAGGATGGTGCAGTTGGAATTATTTCGTCTGCGTTGGACATTGTAATGATCCTCATCGCTACACCTAATATCCATTAGCCTAAATAAATCAAACATAAATAAATACTCAATTTACAGAATAATTAAAGGCTAATAAAGCATCTAAAATACAAGAAACTTGTAGTGAATGGCTAAGTGACTTCGATTATATGAACTAGTGTTGAACACTTCTACTTATCTGTACCTACAACTAAAAACTATAGAAAAACACGTAAATGACAAGAAAAGTCACTTGACACACATCCCATGAGAAACCACGCAAAACTAGAATAAAACCTTTGATTGGAAACAACTGAATCAAAGCACCTTTTCAAATCCATTCCATTTTCTTTTGAAAACCACCAATATCACCAAAACCACCACCACCTCAAAACTCGAGCCACTCTGAATAAAATTGATAGAAAAACACCAAGCCACACAGGTACACCAAAAACACCTTAAGTCGTGTTGCTTGGCTTCAAGCAACCAACTTTAGCTACAAGTAATTAACCACCGAAGTACACTACACTACTACAGAATAAGTCATCCCGTGAATAGCAAGTCTGTCATGGTTTCCTCCCACTTGAAGGACTCTTCAAAGACTAACCATATACCAAGAAAGCTTGCTCACCCCACACCTAAGAAAGTTGCCTTCTCTTAGGACAAACCAAAAAGAGGCATGTGCTCTACACATACTAGCCAAACACCCACAGGGTACACCTTATCGACGTCCTCACCACGGTGTATGGAGAAATTGGAGTGTCGTACCTTTAGATCTGGATGACACCTTGAGTCTCAGCAACTGAAGTATCATACCTCTAGATCTAGACGATACCTCGACTCATAGACCTTAGCTTCAACCTCGTGGAAGACAATCCAAGAATATCATACCCTTAGAATCCGACAAACACTTGTCTACAATCTCTTGGTCTCTGACCTAAACCTAGGTGACGTGCTCGATCACCTAGGAATGTCGTCACATTCTCTGGTCTAGGCAACACGATCCTCCGGTATCTTGGTCCACCACACCAAAAAACCATGAAAGGCCATTTTCAAAACATTATCATGTTTTCCTAAAAAAATCATTTTCAAAATCATTTATATATCACCAAAATATCCACAAAACCAACACACTTTTTACCCACAATTAAAACAACATGAATCAACTAAAAGTTCACTAAACATAAGTTCAGGGGTCTAATTCGACAGATTAATCCCAAATTGGTATACAGAACCTAGGTTCAGGGCTCACACCAGAGAACACAATCGGTATACCAAAATGGGTTGGTATGCCGAACTTAGATGCTAGGTCAATTTCTCGAGAGTCAAATCGACATATCGAAATGGGTCGGTATACTAATTTCTAGGTTTAAGAGATTGCCAAGAGCATGATCGGCATACCAAAATGCAATCGGCATACTGATTCTACCGATTACAGAACACGGGCCAGCCTTAACCCAAAAATCGTCCAAATTTGAGACTCTAACCGGTCCTACCACAAGCAACCACAAAATCCACAAAAATATTCAAAGCGAAGACATGGAAACACTCTATGATTTGGCACAAAAATCACTTCGATCCATTCAACATAGTTCAAGATATCAAAAAATAAAGCAAGAGGACACAAACAGATGAACGGTACCCAGACATGCATTAATCATTGTAAAAATCCACATAAATTCTCTAAAACCATGAAATCTCTACCAAGCATTCAAATCATGTTAAACTACACATTCACATCCTTATCATGCCAAATTGAAAAGGAAAAGGCAGGGTGTGCACCTCTTAGGTGTTCATGAAGGTCCTCACCGTCGACATCCCAATATGCACCACTGACGACCACGACCACTCCGAAGCTCTGCATGAGCTTGCATAGTTACGACAACAACGACCGGAGCTCACACCACCTCGAGATGACGATTGGAATTCCACTAAAACAAGGGAGGAGGAGTTTGACCAAAGACCCAATTCTCACCTCTCTCTCTCTCTCTCTCTCTCTCTCTATTGATGGGAGAAGAAGGAGAAGGAGAGAACTCTGGAAAAGGAGGAAAGAGGAAGAATGTTCGCAGCTCACAGCCTCGCCACGAGCTCAAGGAAAATAGAGAGAAGGTCACAGAGTCTCGGGCATGCTACGCCCTCTTGTTATAGCTACGGACCAAAGAAGGTCGACATGTGTGTAGGATCGAAAGGCTTCTCTAGAGGGGAGTGAATAGAGAATTTTACTTTTTAATGTTACTATACCCAATTTTAATAATAATCAGAAATGATAAGCAATATGATTTATGAATTGGTACTTATCATGCACACTTGATGTAACTAGAATTAAAAGCACAAGATGGGGATGAGAGTAATTGAAAACACAATCAATTTATAGTAGTTCGGCAATCCCGCCTAGTTCACTCCTCAAGACCCTCTTGAGATTTTTCCCTTATTCTTAAATAATAGAGAACTTACTTGTTGGTAGTTCCACCAATTCCACTCTTGCTCTTCCCACTTCTCTATCTCCGAGAAGCTAGAGCCCTTTCTTGAAGCTTTACAAGTTGAGATTTTTTTCTCACAAGGCTTGATTACAGCAGTAGCTTTACAGTATGCTTGCGACGAGAGTAAATGACTAAAGGAATATTGAATTACAAGTATATCAAGGTGTGTCATTATGGAGGCATAAATGAGTCCTATTTATAACCAAGAGACTCTCATAAATTGTGTCTAACGACTAGAACAACGGTCACAAACGGCTAGTCTTTCGGTATGCCGTTTTGTCCTCTGGTGTGCCGTTTAGATCTTCAGTCTGCACTTTACGGGCAATTCGGTATGCCATTTTTATTTCGGTATACCGATTTCTCCTGAAACGGTATGCTGTTTTATCTCGGTATGCCGTTTCTGCTTTCTTCTTTGATTCCTCAGCTTTTCGGAATTCTGACGCACGTTCCATTTTCTTCTGTTTCGGTATGCCGATTTTCTTCGGTATGCCGATTTGTTTTTCCTCTTCTTTGAAATCGGAAGGTCGATGGGTATACCGTTCTTTCCTGACTCGGTATGCCGTTTTCTCTTTCGGTATGCCGTTTCTTTCTGAAACGATGTGCCGAATTTCCTTCGGTATGTCGTTTTTGATATATCATGAAAAACTTTATGAATATATGCTTTTTGTCTTACATTACTTAATCCTTTTTCTGAGTATAGAGTTACAACAAATAATTTTATCAGTCATTTCATTTGTATGAAAATATACCCAGGTGTAATCATCAAAATAAACAAAGACATTTCTAACAATGTGCACATCTACACGTCCCACCACCTAGCTACTCCCATGCACACACCCAACCAACACCATGAGCTAGGCATCCACCATTTCACACTGATACGCATACACACAGGAACACATACACAATGCCACACAAGAAGAACAAGGCACGACACCAAAGTCAAAAGTACAAAGTCATTGAATTAATTGAAATAGGTTTTGCGTCAGTAACACCTTTCTACAATAAAATTCATTAAACTAAATAATTATAAGATAATGAATTTTTTGAATGTTATAGATATAACACAAGTAGAAGCTATGGCAAAATTGAAAGCATATAACATGGAAGAAAACAATGGAAATGCAATTGAATGGTACTTGGAAGAGGAAGAAGGGAGGTGCTAAAGCCCCTTGAATATTTTGCCAGAGGAACTGACACTGGACTTCTACTACTACATTTCCTTCGTTATAGAACTTTCATTTTGACAATGGAAGCTTTTGTATGTTGTTCCACTATAAACTCTATGAGTGTAATTGAATTCTTGACTGAACAACGAGAATTCCATATAAATTCTAGAAATGCAATTCTTTTTTTGGTGATGGTTTTAGAATCAAGATATTAATGAAAAATTACTATCATGATCCTAAAAAAAAAACAGCAAGGAGTCCCAACGAAGCATCTAAGCTTCATTCTACTTGTGAGTGTTTGTGGGAGACTCTGATTTAGTCATCGTCAATAACTAGTTTTTCATTTTAGGACAAGTTCGGTCAGATGGTATCAGTGTGACATGTCGTTTGTATGGATTGAGATTCCAATTTGTATTCCAAGTAAAGCACATCTAACCATGTGTGTTGTCAATGAGTGGTTGACAATAGTAGAGTATAATTTATTTTGCATCAAGATAGTGTATTTGTTGAAAAGGAGTCTCAGTATATCTCCAACATGATAATAACAGAGCAAGACCTATTAGTCCCACCACCCTCCCTTCAGTAACATCTGCTGGCCTTTTACCTACTCCCTCTCTTGTCCATGAGGTTGTTCAAGAATACCCAGCCCAGCAAATACACACACTCTCCCTCAGCTGAGTACAATCATACTGTGGATGAGACATCCAAATTTGTGGAGGCAGAAATTAAGGTAAGAAATTTATCCATGACTAAATTTAAAAAGGTGTTAGCTGTTTATGACTGTCTGGAGAAGGATGACCTGGGTGGTCCCTTTGAAGTCGCTTCATAGTCCCAACCACCAACCCCCATCCATGCCCAAAGTACAAATGTTTCTTCTTTTACCTCAGCTGCCCTACAAGATAAAGATTCACCTTTAAATAAGTCTGTTTTATCTTATAATTCTGATGCTGATAGCTCCAATCTTGAAGATAATACTAGTCATTTTTTAAACGATACACTTACTTGGGAGACTTATGATCAATTTATTACTTTCTGCAGTAAATTGGGTATTTCACTAAATACCACAATTGAGGCAAAAAAATTTCTTAATTCTATTAAAGAAGAATAAGGTTTGGCATGTATTAATTTAAATGAAAATGCTACTTTGGTTGAGATCCTAACTTCTCTTTTTATATCTCCCCACAATCAATGATCATTTCTGCTTGGAATATAAGAGGGTTGGGTACCAGTGGAAAAAAGAGAGCCATTAGTAACTTTGTTAGAACTAATAAATGCCATATTCTTATAATTAGTGAAACCAAGTTAGAGGCTTTCTCCCCCTGTACTCTCAGAATTCTAGGAGGAGGTTTACTAAATCAATGGTCCTTCATTCCCTTCCTAGGGGCTTCAGGGGGTATCCTAATTGGATGGGACGATAGATTTCTGAAACTGCTGAACACAACAGTTGCCAACTATAGTATTTCCTTATATCTTAGAAGCCACTCAGATGGCTTTGATTGGTGGATCACAAGGGTTTATGGACCCTGTGAAGCCAGACTGAAAACTGAATTTCTTGAGGAATTATTCTCCCTAAGCAAAATGGTGAACTATAAGTGGGTCATTGGGGAAGATTTCAATTTAATCAGATATTCACATGAGCACTCTACCAAAAATGGCATTACTTCTAACATGAAACAATTCAATGCTTTTATAGAAAGCAACTATCTAGTAGACTTATCTCCTAGTAATTCCAAGTACACTTGGTCAAATATGCAAGCTCAACCTACAATGGTTAAACTTGACCGATTTCTTGTATCTGTTGATTGGGCAAACAAATTTTCCAATTCTTACTGTTTGGGTATGCCTAGGGTTGTTTCTAATGATATTCCCATTTCTCTTAACACCATGCCCATAGACTAAGGCCCTATACCCTTTAAATTCTACAAGTCATGGCTCCACATTGAGGGATTTAGGTCTCTCATAGAACACAGTTGGCATAGATCCTACAGTGTCTGTATTTCTCCCTCTCCTGTAACAAAATTTGCATACAAGCTCAAATATTAAAAAAAAAACAGATTACATGTTGGATTAGACCAGTGAGGAAGGAAAGACATAACAGATTACTATCAATCGAATCCCAAATCGCCTATATAGACTCTTTAGCAGAATCTTATCAGATACAAGAAAATCTTCTGACTAAGAAAAGGAACCTTATGACTGAACATTACACCTTGCTTCAAGAACAAAAAGAATATTGGAAGCAGAAATCCAGAATAAAATGGCTTAAAGAAGGGGATTTAAACACATCCTTCTTTTATAACATAGTTAAAAGTAGAAGGAGAATAAATGCTATCTACTCTTTGAAGATTAGGGACAATATCATTTTCTCCCCCTCCATTATCTCCAAGGAATTAGAGGAGCACTTCACTAGGCAATTCAATATGCCTAAAAGAGAAATTCCTGCTATGAATTGGACCATTTTAGCCCCGACAAAAATCCAAAACCCATTGGTTTTGGAAGGAGCTTTTTCCCTGGAAGAAATTTATAAAAATGTGATGTTATTGCCTGGTGATAAGGCTCCTTGACCAGATGGTTTCTCATTGTGTTTTTTCAACAATTCTGGGACTTAGTTAAATCAGATATCCTTGAGGTCTTTAACCACCTTCATACTACCACAGATATAGACTATTTACAACCTATTAGCCAAACCTTCATTGCCCTTATACCTAAATTGGAGAGTGCACAATGTATAAAAGACTTCAGGGCCTATCAGTTTAGTTAATAGTGTAGACACCCCGATTTTGAGGTGACACATAGATGAGCTTTCCAGATGTTGCTTTGGATGTGGCTAACCCTTGAATTCTATTAGCTAAACCAAATCTAAACCTATAGCAGGCCCACAGCCCAATTAGAAATCTAGACAAGTAGGAGAGAGCAACTAGCTGGAGCACCAATGTGGAGCACCTGTTTGGAGCATCGAGCAGGAGCACTACAGTGGCACACCTAGCTAGCACATCTACCTAGCACATCTATCTAGCACACTTAACTAGCACACCTACCTAGCACATTTGCTTAGCACACCTACCTGGCACACTTAACTGGCACACCTACCTAACACACTTAAGTGGCCTACCTACCTGGCGCACATATCTGGCACACAGCCATTTCTCATGCTGCTGGCTGCTGGCTGCTGGCTTTCCACCTCCCATGGCTGTTACCTCCACCAACGAATATGCCATGGAATCTTCCAGGCTTTTCGTTTACGAGGCTCCTTGCATTCCTAGGAGTTACCCATGAGAAAATCCTATATAAGGACACCCATAGGCAACCATTTGAGGGGGTTAGAAACCTTGAGTTCAACAAATCTTGATCTGAGCAAGCTATATCCTCTTTCCAGCAGCATATTCTCATTTTTTGGAGCACTCCCTTGCATCCCAATGCATCTTGGTCCTTCTAAAGCAACAAGGATCTCTCTATCTTTGGTATTTCAAGAAGGAACACCTTGAGAGGTAAGCTCTCTTTCTCTTCCTTCTCCTTTAAATCTCAACCATATCACCATGATAAAACATGTTTTAAACCTCACATAGGATCTGATTTCTGCTATTACATAAGAGTTTTTCTTATGAAAGAATGTTGATTTCATGTACAAGACACCTTGCATGCATAATCCATATGTTAATAATCAACATCATGTAGTTCTTAAGAGTGGTTTTATTATTCTTCTCCATTTTATTGCACTAAGAGCCATGATCCATGTGTAGACACCTCGATTTTGCAGTCACTTGGCGGCAGGCTCCTCTGTAAGATACTCTGGTTGCAACCACACTTCATAAACACTAACTCCATAGAACCCTAAGCCCACTTAGGCCCACACAAGCCCATTAGGCCCAAACAGACCCAATTAGGCCCACACAAGCCCATTAGGCCTAGACATACCCAATTAGGTCCACACAAGCCCATTAAGCCCAAACAGACCCACTTAGGCCCACACAAGCCCATTAGGCCCAGACAGTGAGACATACCCACTTAGGCCTGCACAAGCCCACACAAGCCCATTAGGCCCACACAAACCCACTCAAACTTAATCCAAGCCAAAAACACTAATTAAAACCAAAATTAAACAAAAGCCACTTAAATCAACCTAAAAACACTTAAAACCCTAATTCATCAAGTAAAATTACTAATTAAAACCAAAA
>JAMKQA010047501.1:0-17582 GCA_024699735.1 Posidonia australis | reverse complement strand
AAGCGGCTGAAAAGCCAACATTTCATAGGTGAAATCAAGGAAGACCGATTTTATCGGGCGTGCGAGGGTGCCTAACACCTTCCTCGTGCGTAACAGGGATCCTTACCCGCATTCTGGTTATTTCGTAGACTTATCTTTGTTGTTTTTGTATAATTTTTCATGTATATGGTTTTCCTTGTCTTCCATAATAGATTAGGTGGCGACTCCTTTGTTTTGGTTTTTTTCGACATGATTTTGCCGTCCGATTTCGCATTCATTTGTGGAATCTCCTCGCCACATGGTTACAGATACAATTGACCTACTTTGACAAGATGGTTGAAATACGCACCTTCTTGGGCAATGATTTGTGGCTGAGAGGTTTTGTTGTTCGCTTCTTAGGAGAGCTGGTTTTTAGCCACAACCGAACAGTTGTGAACATCAAGCTTGCAGAGATTGCTTTGGCAATGGCAACCCATCTGATAGACTTGGCCCTAGTTATCCTGGTAAAGACTTACCGGGTCTTAGACCAGTCGTTATGACGTTGTCGACACTTTTATGGTTGTGGAGCTTTTGTACATGTGTGGTTGGTCGCTCATCTAGGTGTAGAGGTCTTACGCTCTCAACGTTCGGCCTTTGAATCTTACTGCCAAAGTACGAATCTTGGTGCCATCTACTTTGTTGGACTTGCTCTAGTCGAACAAGTCTTATTTCCATCTTCTTCTAGACCTCGGGCAAGGTCTAGATATTCCCATCCTAGATTCGCTCTGGGCGGACAAATCTTGGTGCCATCTACTTTGTTGGACTTGCTCTAGTTGAACAAGTCTTATTTTCATCTTCTTCTAAGCCTCGGGCGAGGTCTAGATGTTCCCATCCTAGATTCGCTTTGGACGAACGAATCTTGGTGCCATCTACTTTGTTGGACTTGCTCTAGTCGAAGAAGTCTTATTTTCACTCTCTTCTAGGCTTCAAGCGAAGTCTAGATGTCCCCATCCTAGATTCTCTCTAAACGGATGAATCTTGATGCCACCTTTTTGTTTAATTCCCCACTTACACTGTTTTCCCCACCTTCTAGGCTGGTAACTCAAACTACTTGGTTGACAACCGTTACATTGTCTGGAGTGGACAAATATCCCAAACTATCAAGTTAACATCCGTCATCAGTCTACCCTTGGTCGATAAGTCTGATATCTTGCCATGCTTCCATTTTGGCTGAAAGGCCTGTCAATCTGCCATGTTCCCCTTGTCGTGTAGCAAGCTCAATAGTCTTGTCTGGGCATCCCTTGGCATGAGTCAAAAAGTCTATCATGTTCCCCTCTGTGGGCTGGTGGGCTACCCACTCGTCGCTTGTGTCTACATTTGCCAAAAGTCGTCTTGCATTAGCATCGTTTTCATGCATCATTTGCATCTTGTGCATCATGCATCACCTTGCATCAGAGTCAACCCTTGCATCATCATTATACATGGGCCACGAATCGTGACTTTTGGTGCATCCACCGAATAAGTGGTTTACGATACCACAGTAAATACCACTCTCCCGTAGACTCAGGAGGGGTGTCTTGTCAACCCTGAGCATCGATCTCTATTCCCTCGACTTCGCTCAAGGAGGAGCATCTGTAAACACCCCGATTTTACAGTCACATAGTGACAGATTCCTCTGGAAAGATGCTCTGGTTGCGACCACCAAACCCAAAACCCTTGCTCAACCTAAACCCACTTAGGCCCACGTAAGCCCATTTAGGCACACACAAGCCCACTCTGACCCAATCTAGGCCAATTAAAGCAAAAAACCCTTAACTAAAATCCAAATTAAAATGAGACTCACTTAAATTATTAAAACTCAAATTAATTAAGCTAAAACATTTAATCCAAACCAAAATCAAGTAAATTCCATTTAAACCATTAAAAACTCAAGGTAATTAAGTAAAAACCCTAACCAAAACCTAAATCAAGTAAAAAACTAATTTCTTGATTAAATCCTTAATCAAATCAAGTAAAAAACCTATTAAATCAAAATCTGAATTAAATAACTAATCAAATCAAGTCCAAAACCAATTAAATCAAAATTAGGATTAATCCTCAATTAATCAAATTTAAAACTTAAACCCAAAGCCTTAATCTATTTAAACCCATTAAACCTAAATCTAATCCATTTAAAACTAAATTAAGCCACTTAATTAAATCTAAGCCACCAAGTAAAAGCCTTAATCAACTTAAAATAATAAAACCCAAATAAATCAATCTAAAACCCCTAATTAAAATTCACAAAAACCTAATCCTAAATTAATTCAGTAAAGCAAAACCCTAAAATTAAACCTAAACCCATTTAAACCCCATAAAACCTTAAGGCCCATTCTACAACCCATTCAAAGCCCACACACCCATTTCATCAACCTCAATCAAAACTTAGGGATGGGCAAAAATAATTTAGCTCACCATCTTCTCCTCCAAGCCCGACGGCAGCCATCGAGATCGCCGATGCTAATTCCTCAATCAGCATCAATCCACGCACGATCTCCAGCCGAGCCCTAACAACCCCTCCAGCCCTTGTGTGCATCCAATGCTCCTCGTCCCCTAGAGTGGTGGATCACATCCTTTTCTAGCAACCCTAGAATAACCACACCTCCGACACCAGCGCAACCACATCCAAAGAACGCCGCCACCGACAGCAACATCGGGAGGACAACTTAGCCTTCATCCAGGTAATCCTCTCTCATTTAGGCTCGAATAATCTTCTTGATGTCTCGTTAATTCTGTCGAGTTCACTTACAAGTTCTGAGTTGAGTTTCGTCGATGTCGTCGACCCCTGTTGCGTCGTCTTCTTCTTCTCCAATGGTGGGTTCACCACCACCAGTGAGACCCATGGCTTCTCGGACAGGCGAGACCCTTGACGCCTCTCCCTCATCTCCCTCCTCCTCCTTCACGAACCTCCATCGCTCAGGAGGGAATTCCCTAGCCTACCGTGGCCAAGAGTACACCATCGTTGCCCTGCAGTCACCTCCCTCCGCCGTGGAACCCATTGAATGGGTGAAGCCCTTCAGCCGTCCCCGGTCCAAACCGCTACCTCCGGAAGCCTCCCTGTGGCCTACCGAAGACTCTCCGGTCTTCGCCCAATCACTTTCGCCTCTGCAACGCCACCCCGAGCTCACCTGCACCCATCATCGACACTCGAGATGGGTAGAGCTCCTCAACTAGCCCCATTTTCGCCCGTGCCTTTTTGCTACTAGACCGCCGCAACGACCACGCCATCACCTTCCCCGACGCCGATAGACCATCTCGCCGAAGACTAAGATGACGGAAGCACCTCAAGCAACCTCGACCATGCCCAACACCCCAAGGAGCCTCCTTGCGCCTCCCCTTAGCTTTTTCGACCCTCGCCCGTGCCTCTCCACCGCCGTGCCGCAGCCAGCACCTCGCTAGACCTCTCGCCGGAGACTGGAATACTAGTGATCTTCGAATGGCCTCAGATCAGTTTAGATCATTAAGTTTTTTTATTGTTACACTTAGGTCCTTAGGTCATTACATCTAAGTCCTGACATTTTGTGTTTGAACCCTTATATTTGTAAATAAAGTTTTGTTTCTTTTGTTTTCCTCTAAAAATTGCATGTTGTCCCATGAATGTTTTAGTTTTTCATGACCAGTTCAATAAATGTTTGTTTCATCACAATTAAACCCCTGAAATCATGTTTTCCTCACAATCAAGTCCTGGACATTTTTATTTTGCCTCCAGAATTTTTAATAAATAAGAATTCCTTTGTGAAATTTATATCCAGAACCTTAAAGTAATTCACAATTACACTGAATTGTATAAAAACTTGTTTTTCATTGCATTTTGATCCTGAAATTTTGCATGAAAACCCAAACATTATCTAATATAATTTCTGAACATTGATAGATTGCATCCAGACCCCTTAACTAGCACTTAAATCATTGATTTGGGTTTTTAATTGCATTTTAGTCCATATGTTTACACCTTGCACATTTATTGATCATGCATGCTTGTAAATTGTCACATGAATAAAGTATTTATGACAAAATCATGTTTTCAATCTAAAATGACTTCTGATTCTGTATTTTGATCAAATTTACATACACATGTAAAATTTATAGATCTAATCCTAAACTTTTATGAAATTACTAGAACGCAATTTTCACACATTTCACACCATAATACCACATTTTTCTATTAATTCACGATCTAAGCTATAACATGAAAGTTTTTGAACAGTTTTCAATCATGATTGCCATCTTTTTGTGGATTTCACAATTTAGTCCATAAATTTCTTTAAAATTGCAATATGTAATTTTTCAACATCTATTTCTCATCAAAATATATTTCCACCTTAATTCCTGTAATAATTTTCTGTTCTCTGACTTTTGTGAAGTTTTCCAAGTGGATTTGCTGCTTATTTGTGAATTTTGCACTATAGCCCCCATACTTGTGATTTTCCATGTTTACATCATTTTCTTGTATTTAAAATCTTGTTTCCATCATATTTTATTGTGAATAATATTTTTCCTGACATTTTGCATACATGATGCACACATTTAGACCATGCATCATGCATGTGCACACCTTTATCACATTTAACTATGTGAAATTACATAATTGCCCCCATGACATCCATTCATGAACATGCATGTCATTTTTGCACTAAATCATGCATATTTTCCTGTGTAAATAATTCCAGAGCATTTTTCATACATTTAGATGCATTTACATGCATGTTTATTCACATGCATATCATTTCATGCCATTTTCAATAAGGCTTGCTTTTCATATGTTTTCCGTGGATTTCTCTTTAGTCTACTCTAGATTCTTTTGCTTGACATCGGTTTGATTTCCCTTACTCCATGTTTATGGTTTTTTATGATTGGATTAGGATTTACATCACCCAAGGGTGTACATTAATCGGCTTAAATGCCTACATTAACCTAATTGCGAATTACTTTCCCCATTTTGATTTTCATGACATTTTCCATAATTGTGATGACTTGAATATATGCCACTTTTGATTTTATGGACTTTTGCATAGTTCCTTGGATCATTTTCCTCAAAAACATTGTCATTTCATGTGTCGTTATTCTATCATTTTGTGTCGATTTCTTCGCATTTTTCGTGCTCACTTTGCACACCCATCTTGTCATGACTTATATTCATATTAACATGATTTCGAGCACAATCTCGGTTTAGCAAGCATACATTTGCATCTAACCTTTTAGTAAGTGAATCAGACTAGAAAGACCAAGTTTCTCAAGCGCATAGGGGTGCCTAACACCTTCCCTATGCGTAACAAGAATTCTTATCCTTTCTTTGGCCCGCAATGGCTAAGTGTTGCATTCATTAGGCACGGAGCATACACGTATTCATTTGCATCATTTTCTTGCATTTATATGCATCTTGGTTTTCCTCATCTTTCCATTAAATGACTAGGTGGCGACTCCATTTTTCTTATCCTTTTCTTATCCTTCTTTGGTATTTCTGACTCGAGTCTCCTTCCTCGGATTCACCATCTTCACCGTGACCTTATAGGAATTCTTCGTGTGTTTCCACGCACCTAGGAGTCGTGCAGGGTTCCACTGACATAGTTACAATGGGAATTAACATATATATTATTGATTAATGTTAAAATTAGGTGGAATGGACTTTGTGATCTTTTTTCCACAAATGCAGTGTTCCAAAAAAAGTCCACGGCGGAAAAGTCCAACGGCAGAAAGCAAGAAATTCGCTCTACGAGTGGATCAAGAAACCACAACGACTTTTGAGCTAAGTTGGTAAGGAAGTTTTTATATTAATTTACTTCAATTCAATATTAATTCTACATGACTTAAGATTTGATATCCTTTAGATTTGGATTTATTTAACTGAAAAGGATAAATCTTCAGAATAGTAATTTTGTTTTAAATTTTGATTTGATTGCTTGTATTTAATTTCTCAGGATTGCTAAGCTAAGTTGTTTTATATTAATTCAATATTGCTTCTACAATGTCTTCTACATTGCTTCTACATGATTTAAATTCTATTAACAGAATTTCATATTAAGCCAAGGCATCTGGTGCAATCTTATACTTTGCAAGCGATCAAGGACCACTTATGAACTTCTTAATGACATTAATTAATCTACATTCAAATTTTATAGAAATAAAGTATGATTATAATTTATCCTTGACCTTACAGTTATCTTAAACTGTAACATCCTGAATCTTAACCTTCACACTTAATCATGATTAATAATAATTAATTAATGATTAAGTTAATTTTAGTGAAGGTTACCAGCTAGGGTGTGTGATGACCTGTGAGAGTGCAAGACCATAGATAGATTGATGTAGCATGCCATAGTACCACCAAGACCCCAATTCATAAGTTATTTCATGAATTATGGGTGTTTAGAATATTTTCTCCTACTCTAGAGGTGTTTGTGCAAAATTCACACAAAAAGATTAATAAACAATGATGGCTACGTGAAGAGGAGGGTGGCTAGAGGAATGGCAAGCACGTTTGAAAAAAAAATAGAACGAAGAAGAAGACTCGAGAGGGGGAAGAGTAGAGAAGAAGAAAGAAGGAAACGAAGGAAGAAATAGAAGAAAAAAAAGAAAGAAATGAGGAAGAGGAGAAGAGAGAAAAACGGGGAGGCCAGGAGGAAAGGAAGAAAGGAAGAAAGGGAGATGGAAGGCCATGCATGAGAAAAGAAAGAGAAAGAAAAGAAGAAGAACCAAAGGAGAAGAAGAAGAGAAGAAGTTAAAAAGAAGAAAAGAAAGGAGGTACAAACTCCATTCGCTATATTTTCTCGCCATTTAAGCTTAAGATTTGTGAAATATGTTGAGGAAAAATGATTTGGAAGCATGATACGAATTTTGTGAATTTTTAGTCGATTTTATGAATTTTCTAAGAATTATGACACTGTTGAGCTATTTGAGTCCTCTTGCTTCAAACATGTATAACTTGAGCTATAAGTATTGGAATTGAATGATTTTTATTCCATTAGAAAGTAGACTCGAAGATCTTTAAATCAGTAGACTACTTATTAATTTTCGTGACTTGTAGAAATACCAACACATGTGTAAAGATTGATGACTCATTAAGCACCATATTAAGTTTTATTGATTTAAGCATTTATATCTCGAGTTACAGATATGAAATTGGAATGAAACTTGTCCCAAATGAAAGTAAACTTAGAATTCGTGATTTGAGAATTTTTATAAAATTTTTGGTTCAGCAAAAGCTGATGCGTCGGAGGTCCCAACTATGGCAAATGGGTCTATTTCAGAGTAGATTTTAGTTTTCAAAAATTGCCTGAAATGACATACTGAAATTTTCCAATATGCCAAATCAGGGAATTTTGACATATCGAATTTGAGTGGTATACCGAACCGGATCCTAAACCTATGTTGAATATTTTAAGAGTTGATTAATGCATATATATATATAGGTGTATATATATATTAATCTTAGAGAGATAATTAAACTGACACAAGAACAAGTTGGAAACCATTACGATGGTTTCAAGAATGGCCCAAAAAGGATTAGCAAGATGAATTGATGTTTGGTCTTGTAAGTCATTGAGGACTTAAGACCATTGTAAGCTTCTATGTGATTCCTCAAGGTGAGCCTATACCCTGAAAGTATTTAATTAATGTTTCAAATAAGTTTGAAGGTTTTAATTGATTTTCAAAGTTATTATACGAAGATAAGATTATCTTTGAGAAGTGGTTTTCCAAAAAGTTTTCTAAAGATTTCTAATGAGCATGGATGACTTTAAACAGTGGTTTCTAACGAATTTTGATAAAGAACTATAGGGATTTTTATGGTGTTTCTTTCCATGGCATTTTAGTGATATTTTTAGAAATGATTTTCGAGTATTTTCAAAAATGGTTTCAAAATGAGTTTGGAAAAGAAATACATAGATTTGCAAAGGGTTTGAAAGAACAAGATTTAAAACAAGATTCCCTTTACTTAAGTAAAGATTTTCTAGAATGATTCTAGTTTAGAAAAGAGTTTCAGAAAGTGTTATTTTCAGAAAAAGAATAGTTTTACAAAAATAGAGCTTGAGAAAGTGTTATTTTCAGAAAAAGAATAGTTTTACAAAAATGATTTCTAGAACAGAAAGATTTAGAAAAGAATTTTAGAAAAGAAATGCATGTTTTTAGAAAAGATTTTTTGGAGTTTCCAAAGTTGGTACCTGGGTGAAAGAGACTAGGTACCTAGAGACCTGGTGTTAGAGAGGACCAGATGATATAACTCATGGGCTTGTAATAGGTTTGGTAAGATAACCTGTGAGCTCGCGATAGGCTGAATAACTCACCAGAGAGCTTAAACACCAAAAGAGGAAAAAGGAGAGTTGCGAAATGCATCCCCGTGTAATGAGAAAACAATGACAGCCTATTGGCTCAGAAGGGCCTAAGGAGTCCAAGAGTGTGACCTCTTGGCTGAGGTAGACGGTGAAATGCCCAGCACGAAGACTTTCACCATGGCAATGTAGGAGGTTGAGATTTATGTCTCTCCCTCCATTTGTGATCAAGTCATCCCTGATCAAGGTGACACTAGATAAGAGATTTCAGAAAGTTTTTGGATTTGAGAAAGAAATCGTTTTGAGCTAGAATCAAGCTATGTTAGCTTCTGAGTTTTAGCCAAATTGTAGTTGAGTTGAGACTAGTGTTTTAGGGCTAGTTCCAGCCAGAGTTGTGTTTTTAGCCAGTTCTTGAGGCAGAGTATGGGCTAGAACCTAGTCCCAGGAATTGTTTTTTAGAAATGCATTAGAATAAAGCATGAGTTTCTGAAAAGAACAAAAATGTTTGAAAAGTCATGATTTAAAAAGATTTTCTTCGAATAAACTTTTCCATGGTTTTGGTTCCAATGAGAACCCAGATTAAAGATTTATGAGAAAGAATTTCAGAGAAGGTTTTAGAATCGATGCTGGTTTGGACTTGATGTTGGCATGGAGTAGCCATTCCAAGTGTGCAACAGAGTTTAGAAAATGCTTAAGTAAAACTTGAGATTTTAAAGTTAAAAGAAAGTGTTTCGAAAAGAAAAAGGGTTGTGCTAGTTTTGAGATTTACTTGTTTTTTGACTGAGCAGAGGCATAGTGTTTGTATGACACACTCCAGTAATTGTGACTTGATTTGGCAAGAGTGGCCAAATCAAGTAGACTATCAAGTTTTGAAAAGCATGTATAAGATTTGAAAGAAAAAGAAAGAGAATGTTCTTGAAAGGCATAAGTGTAGACACCCCACCTGCTTGCAATGGGACTCTAAACTTAAACTCTAGTCCTAAACTCTAGTACAAAACCCTAAAACTAAAAGCCCTAAAACTAACCTAAATCAAATTCAAAAACCAAAATCTAATCCAAAACCCTAGAATTAATACAAAGCCCTAAAAAACTAATTCAAAACCTAATCCAAAACCCTAAACTTAATTCAAAACCTAATCCCAAACCCTAGAATTAATTCAAAACCTGATCCAAAACCCTAAGCTTAACACAAAACCCTAAGCCTAATTCAAAATCCTAAATCTAATTCAAATCCCTAACTTAAACCCTAAACCCTAATCCAAAACCCTAACCTATAACAACTTCCCTCTCCACTATAACAACCCTAACTAATTCCCACTCCACCATAACAACCTTAACTACTTCCCACTCTACCTTAACAACGTTAACTACTTCCCACTCCACCATAACAACCCTAACCACTTCCCACTCTACCATAATAACCTCTAACTAACCATAACAACTTATAACAACCTACCTAGCCATTGCAAGCCTATAAATACCCCCCATTTGCAAGAGAAAAGAGGGGGAAAAAAGGAGAGAAAAAACTTGGAAAAATTGAAAGAGAGCCACCAAGGAGTTTTCCTTCAACCAGAGAGGTCTGGGATCAGAGAGGAAGAGTTCAAGCTTCAGGCCATCTCCAGCGAGCTCTAGTAGCCATCATCACTGCCAGCTCAGGTAAGCTCCAATCCGAACTCAATTTCTCTCAATTTTAGTTCCCTAGGTCTTCCTCCACCTTCCTCAATCGATTCTAGCAGCACCAGGTGGCTACCTTGGCCGGAATCAAGGTTTCTTGGGTCGACAGACGTGATTTTCCGACAACATAGGTGGGGGCACGAATCCAGTGAACGATTCATGCCCTGGCGTGCCCCTGGTCCCCTCTTGCTTCTCCACCCCTCTGGACGCCGCATCGATCCCTCTAAAAGCCACAGGAGAAGCTCGTCAAAATCGCAGTCGCCGTCACCGAGGAAGAAAGCTATAGTGAAATGTGATCAAGCATTCCACTCTTCGTAGCGTCGCTCCAACCCCTGGGAAACAATCCCCTGCTCTCCCCCAACTCACCGGAAGCACCAGCGTTTCATATCGAGCCCTGATTCCTCCCAGCAATCGTCATCGCTAGAGCACGACTGAAGTTTGATCGGGAGGTGGATGAACAGCCTGTCTCCTGCTTCTAGATGGAGGAAAATCCTCCTCTTCGTGCCCTCAGTTCTCCAAAAGTCCATAGACGCTACGTCGCAGCCTCCAAAGTAGCTTTCTTCTTCGGCACAGTGACCAGAGCCGTGTCGACGGCGAGGAAGGTGGATAGCCACCTCCGACAGTCTGATGCATCATCGGAGCCACCGGATGTACTTCTCTCCTCCCCTTCTTGCTCCCAGTAAGCTTGGATGCCAGATCAGGCATCAGGATGCCCCGGAAGGACATCCCAGATGGCCGTCGACGGCAAGGATCCATCATCGACTGCCGTCGTGTTTTAAAAAAAAAAATAGTTTCTTTTGAATAAACTCTGTGATTTTACTTATATTGCAGTTAGGTCCTTTTTTCTTACATTTAATCCCCTACATATGATTTTTTAATCTTTTAAATAATGTTTGTTTTGGGAAATTGCAGTATGACCCTTGAACTTTTTTATTAATGTTTTCCAAGCATTAAAATTTGACATAAACCCCCTAACTTGCTTTTAATTCATCTTTAAGTCCAACATTTTGCACAAAAAGCCTTGAACTTTATTAAAATTATTCTAAATTCATGATTTTCTGGCACAATTGCAAAGTAAATCCTAGAGATTTAGTTTTTTATTCAAATGTGTTCATAATTGCATTTTAAACCATGAACTTCACTAATTTCACACTGAATGCAAATTTTCTAGGGTAAAATTACAGAACAGCCACAGAAAATTTATGTTTTCAAACATAAGTCCATTATCTTGCACATTTAAACCTGAATTTCTTCAAAATTTCATTAAACACATGTTTTACTGACAAAATTGTTGACTGAATCCTAGGAATCCTAATTTTGACTAAAGATGCACAGTTTTGCACATTTCACCCCCCAACTTCTTCAAAATTACATAAAATGTGTTGTCCTTTGTATTTATGATAATTTTGCCCCAAAATCTCAGCCTTCATTCAGGATATGTGAATTTTGCACAAAAGCCCCTGTAATTTACATTTTTTTACTCAAACATGCATTTTGTTGCCCTTTTTCATGCATATTTTCTCATGCCTTCTCTTTGCGTCATGCACACATTTCCAACTCATTTCAAACTTGATTTGCAAATTATTTCCTGGATTTCTTCCAACTTTCACGATTTCGATTTGATTTGAATTTCCATTGCTCGAGGGCGTACATTAACAGACTTGACAATGCCGACATTGACTCGAATGAAGATTATTTTCCCCAATTTGATTTTCTTGGATTTCTTCAAGTTTCCGCTGATTTACGTGATGCTTTCTAAGTATTCTCGATTTTCACAATTTTCCTCATCGCCCAAGGGCGTATAGTAAAGTGGTATTTTCAATGCTTACATTGTCCCTCGGATTATCTTTTTTCCTTTTTATTCATTTCTTCTCATTGATTTGGCATGTTTTCACAATCATCTTAGGCATGTGCATTAAAAGTAAACAAGCATACACACAACAGAGCATTAGCAAGCAGGAAACCTAGAAATACCGAGTTCTTCGGGCACATAGGGGTGCCTAACCCCTTCCCCATGCGTCACAAGAATCATTACCCTTTCTCTGGCCCGCATTGATTTGTGCACTACATCCATTAGGCACGGAGCATACATTTGTTTTCTTCGCCTTGATTCCTTTAAGTTTTCCTTTGTGTTTGGTTTTCCTCGTCTTTCCATTAGAAGACTAGGTGGCGACTCCTTTTCCTTATCCTTTCTTATCATTCCTTGGTGTTTCTGAGTCTAGTCTCCTTCACTGGATTCACTATCTTCACCGTGACCGTATCGGGACTCCTCGTGTGCTTCCACCCACCATGGAGAGCAGTGTAGGGTTCCACCGGCATGGTCGCAGGAACTGGTGACTCCGCTAGGCACAACCAAAGTCTGACTTTCAATTTGGTTTTCTTGCTTGCTTAACATTGATCTATACTTCCTGTTTATTCGCTTTTTTGCACATATTTGACTATACATGACTTTTTACACCATTGCTATGCCACCGCACATGCACATGACTTAATTCATGCCTTTTGTTGCAATACTTGCTTTTATTCTCTTACTTGTGAGCACTACACTAGCACATGCATGCTCATGCCTTTTGCTTGTTGGTTGAGTCATTAGATGCCATGATTGTGTGTTTTCTTCCCCTTTTTGTATTTGTCATGATTAGGAGAGTAGAAACATGTTTGCCTCCCTATCTGGTTAAAATAAAACACACAAGCTCAGACAAGCAAGTAATAAGGCATAACTAGAGACAAATGCTCACAATTCCCCCTAGCTTAATAAAACGCAAGTAAAAGGCACAAAAGCATATTGCATGAATGATCATTTTAAAAAGCATGCATCTTCTCCTTTGAGTCCACCTACAGTTTGCGAAGGATAATTCTGATAGCCCGTTCTATAGCTTTGGCGTAGGGAGTATTGCTAGTTTGTCCCCCTTGCCCGAGGTCGTGTTGGTGTTAGTAGAGGGTACAGCTCCATGCTACTGTAGGAGACGAGGCCACCAACGCACCACCCGTTCATTGCCTATGCTTTGGCCAGGATTTAGAAATGGGAACCTTACTTTTCTGACCAGAGTCAAAACCTAAACGCATGAGTGTGTCCCGTGTGGTCAACCCCATGCGGGACATGCATGGTGAGAGAGTGCACTTTAGGACATTCATCTGCATTGTGTGTCATGGCATGCCACTTTAATAACTCGCATTTGTCAGTGGGTCGTTGTTCAGGTTTTGATGTTTGTTTCTCTTGCCTATTTATATCAGGTAGCTTGTTGCGAGGTCCTCAACTAGGAGCTCAAGTGTCTTTGTTGTAGCGGCCTCCCATGGTTGTTTTCTTTCGCCTTTTCCTGAACTATTGGTCACTTTTGACAATAGTTCGTCTTAGAGCTTGTGCGTTTGTCTTTGCCATAGCTCCATTCATATTTGCTTGCGATCAGCCATGGCCCAATCGACCAGTGAGCCCCCTGTTATTGTTCTAGAGGAAATCCCATATTCAATTCCTCCATCGTTCACTTCTTCTGATTCTCCTTCCCTCCATGCATTCCGTTTTAGGATTCAAGGGGACTCTGAACCCACTTTGGGGCATTCGCAGGCACTCATCGCTTAGGAGCATGTCTTCGAATCCATTGCGGTGATCTCCACATAGGTTCCAGAAGTACCAAATGCACCTCTTTTTTCGGGCTTTCCTATTCCAGGAATTCAGTCGACTGCGGCTACTTCTGCCATATGGTCAGTCCCTCTCCCACTCTTGCCTTCTGACCCATCCATCAGTGAATCTTCTGCCATGCAACTACAGCATCTGATGGCTCTCATAAAGAGGTTGCAGTGCAAGGCTCTCTATCGTTGTTCTACCTCTGCTCCTTTTTCCTTGACTCCTGAGGTTCTGATGCAAACCACCTTAGCGTTGTAGTCTCATTCCACAACACTTTCGCCCATACCATCGCCTCAGCTCTTCACTGCTCCGACGATGAGGGCGTCATCTTTGCCTCCTGCACCATCACTGCACTATGCACAACATATGACTTCATCACCTGGTGGCCAGTCGTTTGGGCTAGCTGGAGAGCAGTATGCCTCGAGCTCATTGCCCATAGTCGTACCGGCGCAACAATTGTTGCTCCCTCACTCTACATCTTGCACGACACAGCATGCAATCCATTCATTCCCTTCGCATCAGATTCAAGCTCATCCATGCATGACATCATTACACTCAGCACCTATGCACGGTATGCTGGCCCTTACGCCTTGACACCAGGAGGAGTTAGGATGGATCCAGAGGAGCGCACACATGCGACCCATACCGCATACGTGGCACCTGCATCAGCTGCTCCTGCCTCGTCAGCAGCAACTTCAGACACCCTCCTAGCAAGGATCGGTGAACTGGAAAGAGCACTTCGTCAAGTGTAGGGTGGGGAATACCAGTCCTACCACTTCTGGGACCTTTGCTATTTTCCAGAGGTGACACTCCCCTTGAATTTCCACATCCCTAAATTTGAAAAATATAACAGTAGTGGCTGCCCAATATCCCATTTGAAGGTGTATTACGGAGACCTCACGCAGCTTCAGGGCGATGAGAGGCTTTTGATCTGCTTGTTCCAAAAAAGTTTGACAGGACCAGCACTTAGATGGTTTACATCCCTCGACATGGCCACTATCAAGACTTGGAACGACCTCTCTAAGGTGTTCTTGGAGCAATACTCCTTCAATATTGAGTTGATCCCTATGCGAGAGGATCTTGTCGTAATCAGACAAGGCCCCCACGAGTCATTTGGAGAGTATATCAGTCGTTGGCGAACACTAGCCTCCCAGGTCAAGAAGTGACCCTCTGATGAGGAGTCTATTGAGATCATTATAAAAGGAGCACAACCAGTAACTGGGGCTTTGCTCAACATTCAACCCATCACTACTTTTGCATCACTGATTCGGGCTAACGCTCGCGTGGAAAGTTCACTTAAAGGTGGGAACTTCCCTGCACTCCCTACATTTGCCAAGCAGGCCACTTCTTCTGGTAGCAGCTTCAATAGCAACACTATCAACACCAGCAATGTCAAAACGGCAGATGTCACTTTCATCAAGCCTTCTGTGAAGCCTACTGGAGTGGAGAGCCAGCCTAATTGGAACTAATTAGTATTTGCACCTAGCTCTCCACACACCACATACACACACTCCACCGTTGAACCAGTGCATCACGTCACACCGCTTCAACAAGAACAACAACCTAAGCAGAGGTGCGGTCGTCGCACTGAAAGTGACTTCACTCAGCTTGGTAGGCCACTGAGTACCCTCTTCCCTCAGATTGTGTCGCTTCTGCGACTCTCGGATCCTCGTCCACCACCAAACCCACTCCCAAGGTGGTATGACGTAAATGCGCATTGCGATTATCATCGAGCCCTGAGGCACTTGACTGATAATTGCCACACTCTCCAGGATGTTGTTCAGAGCTTGATCGACAAAGAAGCTATTGTCATCAACGCGCAGAAGGCAATATCCACACCTGCACCAACATCTGCACAGCCTAGTGTAGCCAACCTCTCCTCATCTGAGCCTACAAGCTCTGAAGATGTCTGAACTTTGGGGGTTTATCTTCTCTCTCCCGACATTTTCCCAGGGAGCTTTTCCGACCCTATCAGCCTTGATCCTTCTCTTGATGATTCTTAGCTCAATTCGATGATACATTCATGCACCATTCCTGCCCCCATTCCCTTGCGAGAGGTCTAGCCTGAAGTTTGCCGACTTGTCGTGCACCAATTTAACTTGGAACGCACAGATACCCTAAACCCCAAAGTGCAGCAATTATAGATACTTCAGAGTCAACAATAAGCACTGTCTTGTCATCTAGCAATGGAAGCTCAACTACAGGGACTGAAGTCATACCTTGAACCCTAGAGTGCAACAATTACAGATACTTCAGGATCAATAATAAGTGTCGTCTTCTCTGATAGCAATGGAAACTCAATAACAGGGACTGAAGTCATATCCTTTTTTTTCTTTGTTATTTCATTTTTTGCATTGTCATCATGCATTCAAAAGAAAGAAAAGCAAGCATCCAAAAGAAGAAAAATACAAAAAAAAATTAGAAAAAAAAAACCAAAAATACTTTGCATGTTAATAACTCTGCCTGATGTCAAAAATGGGAAAATTTGCCTACGTCGGATTGTAATGCTCTTCCTCAGATGGCACTACTCAGATGACCAAGTAGCGAGGGAGCCACCACCGATCAAGGCTGGATGAAGTGTCCAAACTCCGCAAAGTCCCAGCACCTCCAAGAGGGAGATCAAATGCTAGGGTGACTGAGTGTGTGAGTCAAAAAAGAAATATACCTTTGCATGGGCATAAAAGAAATTAGAAGACAGAAGGCGAAGACAAAAGTCAACCCAAGAGTAAGAGGCATATGATGTAGCTCTATCCCTACCATACTTTGGAGAGGAGTTGAAGCATGCGTCTGGTAAATCCACACCTTTGAAGGGCAGACCCCTCCTTCCTGCAACAAAAGCCTCCAACCTAGACTAACGCCTTTTACCTCCAAGTCAAGTATAGAGTGAAGTCATATGCCTATGAGGAAGAAAAAAATAAATCGTGTAAACTCAAAGGAGTAGGTGCGGGACCTTAAAGAGTTTGGCATGGTGTTCGGTCTATCCCACCACCACACAGCGAGCTTGAGTGCCACCTCTTATCCTACGAGAGCCACCCACAGCTTGTGAGTCTTTGTAGGGCGAGTTGAGGTAAAGGTGTTCTCCTCCAAAAGGCATGAAACTTTCCAACTCAACTGAGGACAAACAAACAAAAATCCAAATAAAATAAAAGCCATAGTTGATCAATAAAACATGTTTACCTAGTTAGGTAGTAGCTTCGCCCATCATCCATCACCACCATTACCTTGCTTGCTACAATCTTTCTACTTGTATTTTGCATTGCATTACAAAGTTTCATTGAGCATCTCTAATCAAGGACATTTCAACTATGCTATGGTCAAAGCGCACGTACAATGAGATTACTTTCCAGTGCACAGGCTATACAAGCTTGTAGAATCAGCAGTATTGGCAATAATCTCCCTACAATCAACCACGTTCCACTGGCACTACTTGGGGGAATGTCCGGTGATTGCATAAATATGGACAAAATGTCTAAAGCACTTGCAGCCAGACCCCCATGTCATTTGGCAACTTAACTCAATACCAGGAGCATCTATTTTGTCCTGAATGCAACAATCATGTCCAGAAGTCAATTCTATTCACTAAAAGGATGTCAACTGCACTTTGGATAGAACCCGTGCATCAGGCACTTCACGAGGCACAAACTCACAACTTATGGATCAAAGAGTCTAAACGAGAATTTTCAGCCAGAGTATCTGGATTGTTTTGAGAAAATGCAGCGTAAGATCGTGCTTCCAGTATGGCAGTCAAGTGCATATTCCTCTAGGAGAGTGATAATCGCTACGACTACAATGCTTACAAAGCCACAACCACAAGCAACATCCCTGATCATAGAATGTTAGTTTACAGTCCAGCAAGCCACAGATACCCACTTCCCTCAGAAATGTTGGGTACGAGTAGTGAAATTCCAGCAGAATCTGCGAACAGCATTAGTTCAAAGCGGTCATGGTTCAGGGTGCGCCTACAAGCAAGTGCTTCTTGGCAAACTTCTGTTGGCTAAACAAGTTATGTGCGCGGGGGGGGG
>JAMKQA010047500.1:0-11231 GCA_024699735.1 Posidonia australis | reverse complement strand
GAATAGTCCATCGCTCTTGATGCCGGTATGTATTTTTGAATTCATGCTAAGACACTCTAAATCTTTTTCACGTTATAATATTTATGAAAATAAGCACAAATGAATAATCATCAAAATTAATGTTAATATTTCTAACAGTTATCATGGTAACCGCCTCCAATTCCGGCTCCAGACCAATAAAGGTCTGCCATTGTCCCGAAACTGGAGGGCGAGGAACTCCAGGTGCCTGAAAGAAGCCACCATGGAGCGATGAAGGAATGAGTGATGAAATGGCAAAAGAGTGAGGAAGGGTAGAAACAGGAATCCCCTCTCGAGTAGCTGGTGCTGAGGTCTTAGAAGCTCGCTGGGCCATGATGGACTGCGAACGGGTAAGGACAGGGCTGCGATTGCAAATGATAGGATGACACCTACAAGGAGCTATCGTCGGAAGCGACGAATAGTTCGAGAACAGACAGTCGAGAACAATGCCTGAAGAATGTGGTCACTGAAGGGAACTCCCAGGCTCAGACCTAGGAACTCACACAAAGTACTCTATCCCTAGCAAAAGGAAAAGGACCTAAGTGTCAGTGGAAAAGAGAGAAAGAGTGAAAAAGTGAAGACAAGACAACAAAAGAAGAAGATAAGTTAGCTATGCAATTGTTTGTTAGGGTGGCATGAATGGCACGCATGCACATGAATGCTACTAACATGCTCTCTCTCACCATGCATGCTCCACATGGACATGACCATGTGGAACGCACTCATGGGATTGGGTTTTTCGACTCTGGTCGGAAAGTAAGGTCCCCGTTCTAAATCCTGGCCAAAGCGCAGGTAGTGAACGAGTGGTGCGTTGGTTGTCTCGTCTCCTGCAGTAGCAAGGAGTTGTACCTTCTACTAGCATCGGCACGAGCCCGGACAAGGGGGGACAAACTAACAACACGCTCTACGCAAAGCTATAGAATGGGCTGCCAGAATCGTCCTTCGCAAACTATGGGTAGACTGAGAGGAGAAGATGCATGCCTTATATGATCAAACATGTGATATACTTTAGTGTCTTTTACTTGTGTTTTATTAAACCAGTGGGGATTGTTAGCATTCGTCTCTAGTTATGCCCTATTAATTGTTCAACTGAGCTTGTGTGTTTTAACTAGAGGGAATTATGAGCATTTGTCTCTAGTTATGCCTTATTTATTGTTTGTTTGAATTTGTGTGTTTTATTTTAACCAGATAGGGAGCCAAGCATGTCTCTACTCTCCAAATCATGGCAAATTTGAAAAGAAGGGGAAAAACACACAATTATGGCATCTAAGAGTAAGACAAAAGGCGTAAACATGGCATGTGCTGGTGTAGTGCTCATGTAGGTGAATAAAAAGCAAGTATTGACAAATAAAGCAAGCATTAAATCATGTGCAAGTGCAGTGGCATAGAAACAATGTAAAGAAAGCAAACAAGGCATGTTCAGTCAAATATATACAAGTAACAGAACAAGCAAGCAAGCATGATGTAAATAGACCACAGACAAGTAGGGAAACCAGAACGAAAGCTAGAATCTAGTTATCCCCGGCGGAGTTGCCAGTTCCTATGACCATGTCGGTGGAACCCTTGCTCGGCTCTCCTCCTACCGGGTGCGTGGAAGCACATGAGGAGACCCGATATGGTCACGACGAAGATGGTGAATCCAGAGGAAAAGACTAGACCCGGAAACACCAAGGGAAGATAAGAAGGATAAGGAAAGGAGTCGCCACCTAGTCTTTTAATGGAAAGACGAGGAAAACCAAAAACACAAGAAAACTGGAAAGCAAATAAGATGCATAATGTATGTGTGTGCTTTGTGCCTAATGGACAATGCACAAATGAATGCGGGCCAGAGAAAGGGTAAGAATTCTGGTTACGCATGGGGAAGGGGTAAGGCACCCCCATACGCTTGAGAAAACTAGGTCTTTCAAGGTTTCCCTATTGTCAATGGTCTATGGATGTATGCTTGCTTATTCTATATGCCCATGCTAAATATGACTGAAAAACATGCCAAATCAAAGTGAAGAAATGAAATAAAGGAAAAGCTAATCCGAGGGTCAAATGTAGGCATAGAGAATGCCACTTTACTGTACGCCCTTGGGCGATGAGGAAAATCGTGAAAATCGAGAAATTCTCGGAAAGCGTCTCGCAAATCAGCGGAAATTTGAATAAATCTGAGAAAATCAAAAAAAAGAAAATAATCCTCATTTCAGGACCATGTCGACTTTATTAAGCCTTTTAATGTACGCCCAAGGGCGAAGGAAAGCCAAAACAAATCTAAAGGCAAAAACCGAGAGAAATCCGGGAAACGATGAGAAGACCAATCTCTGAACAAGCTAGAAAATGTGCGCAAAGCGAAGAAGGAAAGGCAAGAAAACATGTGCGGAAAGATGTGAAAAAAATGTGCAAAATGCATATGTGAGTGTAAATAGTGAGAATTCCAAAGGACTTTGTGCAAAAAACCCAAATTCTGAGGAAAACTAAAGTTCTGAAGCCTAAATCATCAAAAATACATAGGAAAACACATTCTATGCAATTATGAAGAAATCTGGGGTCAAATATACAAAAAAGTGCATTCCTAGTCAAATGAAGCTTCCTAGGGGCCAAAATGCAATTTTACCACTAGAACATGCATTTAAAACAATTCTGTGGAAATTCAGGGTAAAAATGCAAGAAAAAATGATTCATAAAAGTTCCAGAAAGTTTCAAGGGAAAAACAGTCATTTTACCCCTGAAAACAGGCATTCAGAGTAAAATCAGTGAAGTGCAGGTGCTAAACAGCAAATCGCCCAGTAGAATAAAGCATCCATAAGAGTTTCTGAAGAAACCAGGGGCAAAAAAGTAATTCACAGATAAATAAAGCACTCAGAAGAATTTCAATAAAATCTAGGGGTTTAAATGCAAATAAACCAAAGAAATGTGTATTCTGGAAGGTTTCAAAAGAATATAGAGGTTCAAATGCAAATTAACCAGCAAAAATAAGCATGCTGGAGAATTTCAAAAGAATGCAGTGGCTTAAATGTAAATTAACCAATAAAAATAAGCATGCTGGATGATTTCAAAAGAATACAAGGGCTTAAATGCAATTTTCACAGAAAAATGTACATCCAAAAAACTTTCAGGAAAGCTTAGGGTCTTTTATGCAAAAATGTCGAATTAAAATGTATTAAAAGAAAACTTGAGGGCTTTTGCTAAAGTTTAATGCCTGGAAAACATTATTTTAAATGTTCAAGGGGAAGAATGTAATATTTCGGGTTAAAACTTTATTCAAATGATTTTAGAAAAATGAGAGGAGGACCTATTTGTAATAAAAGGACCTATGTGTAATATAAAAAGGACTTAAATGTAAGGAAAACAATTTTTCAGAAGTTTATTAAAATAAATGTTTTTATTTCTTTTCTATATGAAAAAAGAAACGACGGTCACCAGCGACGGAACTCCATCGCCGTCGACTGCTGGTGGGGGGCACACAAGGCCTTCCCGTGGTCTGATATGAGATCAGACCCCACAAGAGGCAAGAGGAAGGAGAGGGGAGAAGATCCATCGGAGTGGATCAAAGATCTAACGGTGGGAGCGAGCCTTCCACCTACCTCACCGTTGAGCTCTCCGGCGATGGTGCCGGAGAAGAAAGAAGATTGCGGCGTGGTGATCTGATGGTCGAGGAGGCCTCGTGGCATCAGGAGGAGCTTCCTCCTTCTCCCTGGAGCGAAATGGAGAAGAAAGGAGCGAAGGAGATTCCCAACGACCGTCGACGCCTTCCTCTCCGGCGAGCTACGTCGCTGCGACGACCAGGGGCCCGTGGTGTGGTTCCAAGTGGTCCGGTGTGCTCGTGGGAGGTTGCGAAGTGTTTCTAGAGGCACGGAGGGATTTAGAGCTGTGGGAGATGCGCACTTCCTCACTGGACTTCGTCGTCTTCTCCAGCGACGACGACGTGGCGCGACTCTGGTGAGCTTTTGGTGGAGTCTTTGGGGAGCAGCGAAATGGCGTGCGAAAAAGCGAAAAAGCGAGAGGGGGATCCAAGGAGGATGGGACAACTCTCGGAGGCCAGGACCATGTCCTGGACCAACCCCCCTCCTAGGCCACCTGAAAATAGCTCCAGTGAGGCCTAGGGGCTAATTCTGACCAGTGACACCCTCTGGATCGATCGAAATCGACTCGAGAGGACTCTAGGGATCCTAGGAGACTAGAATTGGAGGCATAGGAGGTGAAAGGAGGGTGTACCTGGTTTTGCAGTGGCGTAGACGACTGGAGCTGGCTGGAGGAGGCGTTGGGGCTGACTGTCGTGCTCTGGAACGCCGCAGGGAAACGCCTGTGAGCTCTGGGGTCTCTCCTCTCTCCTATTTTTTTCTCTAATTCTCTTCTGTTCACCTCCTATTTATAGGCAAACCCGGCGACCCACTCTAACAGACCATTACTCGTGTAACAGAGCTAACAAGAAGCCCCAACAACTTGCTAACCTCTCCAACCAACTAACTAAACTCACAACAACCTAATAGACTAACAGCCTGCTGTCCCCCACGACCTCTTTGTCCCCTTGCGCGCCTACAGAGATCAGCGGCGATCCAAGCCTGCAGTGATGGCTTTGGTTCTTTGGGTTCCTGAAGACTCGATCTAGAGGAATGGCTTAGTGGCTGGTGAGATCAGTGAGGAGAAATAGGCTACTGGAATGACTTAGTGGTTGGATTTGTGAGAGGAATGGGTGTTGGGTTCGTGTGTTTTTGGTAAAACAGTGAGTGAAAAATTGAAGATAGAGAGGAGAAGATGGGGTGTTGGGTTGGAAGAGAAAGAGAAGAAAATGAGTTGAGTTGTTGCATTGTTGGCCTTTATGGGCTTTGGGGCCAAAGTGGGCTAAATTGGGCCCAAGTGGGCTTTGTGGGCCTAAAGTAGGCTTTCATCAGCCCAAGTGGGTCTTGTGGGCCTCCGTGGGCCTAATGGGCTATAATTGGTTTATTTGTGGTTAATATCCCAACCACCACCTTTCCATCCTGCAAAATTGGAAAATTGGAGTGTCTACAGATGGTATCTACCTAAGGAAGTACTACGCATTCCCAATACAGGCAAGCTTATTCTACTTATCATCACCAGACTAAGATCCATGCATAGGATGATGATGACTACTTGCCTATAGTTGTGTGCAGAATGGGAGTTAGTTAATCATGTGGTAAAGTGCAAGGCTACATGGATGCAGGAAACATTGATACAATGAATGCATGCATGCATGGAGAAAGAGGACAGTTTCGTAGAGTGAGGACATGTGGGTTGTGGTCACTGATAGTACTTTTTTAGGTAACATGAGTTAACTGGTTCTGACTTTTCGATATGGTCCATGTCCTCCAGGATTTCTGCTCCTCCAGAAAAGACTTGTTTGACTATGAACGGTCCTCACTAGTTTAGTCTGAATTTGCCACGACCATCTGGGAGATGTATAGCTCGCAAGACCTGGTCCCTTAGCAAGAAACTTCTAGGTCGGACATACTTTTGATAGGCTTTGGCCATCCATTTCTGATAACATTGTGCATGATGCATTGGTTGCAATCTGTGCTCATCTATCAAGTTTAGCTGAATAAAGCGGTTCTCAATCCACTCTGCCTCATCCAATCTCCTTCTCTCAAGATTCTAAGTGAGGGTATCTCTACCTCTATAGGCAGTACTGCTTCCATACCAATGACCAGAGGATATGGAGTTGCCCTGGTTAAACTCCGGATGGATGTTTTGTAAGCCCATAAAGCATATAGGAGCTTGTCGTGCCTGTCGTTATGAGTTTCTGCCATCTCTTTAATGATCTTAATTAGATACTAATTGGCAGATTCCACTGCCTCATTCATTTGAAGGCGATATGAAGAGGACCTGTGATGTAAGATATGTAAGATATGGAACTCTTGTAGGAAATCTTTGACCCTTTTGGCTATGAAATTTGTCCCATTATAAGAAATAATCGAATGCAGGACCCCATATCGGGTGATGATATTGTTCTTGATAAATTGTTTGGTCACTGAGGCCATCACTAACTTGTAGGAAGCTACCTCTACCCATTTAGTAAAGTAATCAATAGCTACCAGGATGTATTGATGTTCGTTAGAAGCTACTAGGCAGATAGCTTCGATAACATCAATTCCCCATGTTGAGAAAGGCCAAGGTGATGACATGTTGTGAAGTTGTTGCGGAGGTACATCAATGAAGTTGCCATGGATCTCACAATTGTGACATCTTCACACAAACTGACAGTAGTCTGTCTCCATAGTTGACCAGAAATAGCCTTGTAACATTATCTTCTTGGCCACTAACACTCTATTCGTATGTGGTCCACATGTCCTAGCTTGCACTTGCAGCATTATTGTATTAGCCTCCTTTTTTTCCAAACAGCGTAGAAGCATCTGATTATACGACCTTTTGTATAAATAACAAGCTCTGAGCACATATTTGGATGCCAGTTGAACCATTGTCTTTCTGTCTGCGGCTGATGCATCTGGATGATGACTCCCAATTTCCAAAAAGACTTTAATACCATTATACCATGGGAGCTCTTTTGTGGGGTTTGCTTCCTCTATGCTCATGCAGTGTGTCGACTAGTTTGTACAAGTTACTAACAGTTCTGCCGCACTATCCTCTAGTATGGATAACTATGATGCGAGGGTGGCTAGCGTATCTACGTAGGCATTCTTGGCTTTGTTCATGAAAAAGAAACGTATCTCCAAAAATTCGGCCATCATCTTTAGAAGATGAGTATGATATGGCACCAGTTTCAAGTCCTTTGTCTTCCAGTTACCATTAACCTGTGAGATGACCAACATGGCATCGCCATACACATGCAACTTCCACACACCATGCTCCAATGCAGCCCACAGTCTAAGAATACATGCCTAGTACTCTACTACATTATTGGTGTACACAAAGGTCAACTTCCGAGCAAGCGGGATCATTTGGCCCTATGGGGTTTCCAGTACTGCACCGATACCCATGCCTGTCCTGTTAACTACAGCACCAAAGTAGAGATGACACTGCTCTTTGTCACAAGGACCTTCTGGCTTATCCTCTTCCATGGCGAATAGTATATCCTCATCAGGGAATTAAGTCTACAGGGGTTGATATTCTAGCTAAGGTAAATCTGCTAAGTGATCTGCCACGGCTTGTCCCTTCATAGACTTTTGAGTAACAAAAGTGATATCAAACTAAGATAAAAGTACTTGCCACTTGACACATCTGCCTACCAGTGTGGGCTTCTGGAACAAGTATTTCATAGGATCATGTCAGCACAAAGTAGAACAAGATATGCCATCATATAATGCCTCAACCATTGTGTGCCCCAGACAAGGGATAAGTAGACCTTCTTGATTGCGGTGTACTTAATTTTGCAATCATTGAACATCTTACTCAAGTAATAAATGACCCTCTCTTTGCAGCTTGTTTCATCATGTCGACCTAGGACTGCACCCATTGACTGCTATGTTACTGACAAATGAAGCAACAGAGGATGCCCTGGTTTCGAGGGAACTATGACTAGTGGTCTTACCAAGAGCCTCTTAATTTTTTCAAAAGCTTCTTGGCACTCATCACTCCAATGGATCTATGCATTCTTCCTCAATAGTTTGAAGATTGGCTCACAAATTGGTGTCAACTAGGTAATAAATCGACTGATATATTGCAACCGCCCTAGCAACCCTTGGACCTCCTTTTCTGTTGTAGGAGGAGGCATCTCAATGATGGCTTTAGCCTTGTTCGGATCCACTTCAATTTCCCTCTGGTGGATGATATATCCAAGAAGTTTGCCCAATGACACCCCAAAAACGCATTTATTGGGATTAAGCCATAGCTTGTATTTTCGCAAGTGGTTGAACAACTTTATCAAGCAAACAATGTATTCCTCAGGCTCTTTTGACTTAGTGATCATATCATCCACATAGACCTCAATATCCTATTGCATGAAGTCATGGAACAATGAAGTCATCGCCCTTTGATATGTGGCCCCAACATTTTTCAGTCCAAATGGCATAACCTTGTAATAGAATACTCCCCATCGCGTAATGAAGGGCGTTTTCTCCAAATCCTCTGCCATTCTAATTTGATTATAACCTAAGAATCTATCCATGAATGACAACATTTTATGTCCTACAGCATCATCCACAAGCACATTGATGTGCAGGGGTGGAAAGTCATCCTTTGGGCTTGCCTTGTTTAGGTCTCTGTAATCAATACACATTCGAACCCGACCATCTTTCTTTGGCACTAGTACCACACTTCCTAACTATTTTAGGTAGAAGACGACATATAAAAAATCGACCTTATGCTGCTTCATTATTTCCTCTTTCAATTTCAACAGCCAATACAGATGCCATCTACGCAATTTCTGTTTGACCGGCCTGACGTTAGGCTTAAGTGGTAACTTGTGTACCACTACCTCAATGTCTAGCCCAACCATGTCATTATAGCCCCAGGTGAAAAGATCCGCAAACTCTCAAAGAAACTCAACAAATTCTATCCAGGCTTGCATAGTGAGTCTAGCACTAATCCGTGCTTCCTTGACATTTTCAGCAGTGCCAATGTTTACACACTCAGTTTCTTCATCTACATGCAAGTTCGGGCCTTTTGGATCATCATCATAAGGCTGTGCATGATGACCATCCTCCTCTATTTTCGCATCATCCTCTTCTTCATATGCGATGAGTTCTAAAAGGACCTCTTGCTGGAAAGATGGATCCTTATATTCAAAGGTGCATTGTCACACCCCAAATTTTCCATAATAATTTAAAATAAATTAAATTACAATAAATTAAAAGCTAAATAGTAAATATCAAACTACCAAGAACCTGTGTGTACGACTACGAGATTTCAGATTATATGCATTACGTTAAACCTTCTGCGTGCCTGCACCCCACGAAAATAGTGGAAAACAAAACTATAATTAATTTCCTTTTAAATTCATTTTGCAATCATTTACTTTAAAACCCCATAAACCAGGCTCACACTAGCCAAAACCACAACTGGGGTTGTACTAGACGAAAACCACAAGCAAAGGCTCTCAATGGCCAAAACCACACATAGTGAGTCAGGAAGGCTAATGTCAGGCAACCAAACTCTGACCACAAGCAGTCCACTAAGGAGTGACCACAATGTTCTGTATTGCCACGGTGAAGGCACCCTATGCAAGAGTGATCATCGTCTTGTGATTCCCTCACCTAGAGAACCCTCACAAAGTCAACCCCACCCTAGGAAGGCTATCTTATCTTTCAGGATGCTACCAGCTATGGGGCACGTGTCCCACCCGCACTAGCCACCATAGGGTATGCCTCCTCACGACGTCCTCCACACATGGTACTCAGGAGGGAGTGTCATACCTCCACACCCAACGACACCAAAGCTTTAGTGCTAATAGCGATAGCAGGAGTATCATACCTCCCCGTCATGCCACAAGACACCTTAACACATGGACCACAACCCTAGCCTTAAGACGATAGTCAAGGAATCACATACCTCCAGGACTCGACGTCTCTCAGCCTCAGGTACCTCGACCCTCGACCTTGACCAAGGAGAAGGACCCAACCACCCGAGAATGTCATCACATTCCCTGGTGTCGATGACACGGTCCCACATTGTCTTGGCCTGCTCATAGAAAACTAGGGAAACCGTTTCCCAAAATGGGCTAACCATCTTTTTTGAAATCATTTTCAAAACCATTTTATATCTTTGAAAACTCTTTCCTAAATCTCGGCAAAACGGCACATCAGGTGTCCCAAGGGACCACTACTAACGGCTCACAATCCCATCTCAAGGAAAAATACAAACACATCCGGAAAACCCTTGAAAAAACACATTTTTATAAAAGCATTTAGGACCTGATTCAGCATGCTGAAAACAGATTCGGTATGCTGAAAACCCCTTGTTCGGTAGACCAATTTGGATTAGTTGACCGAATCAGGTCAACGATCAACACTCAGACCAAAATTGATAAACAGAAAACAGTTCGGTCGACCAAAATCCACTGATTCGGTCGACCATCTGAAATCAGACGACTGAGTTTTGACAAAAGGAGTAAAACTAATAGGAAAATGGCATACCGAAATTGTCCAGTATGCCGATTTTTGCAAAAAACAGAAAGACGACCAAAACCCTACTACTCAAAATCTCCCAAATGAGACTAATGATCGAACCTCCAAAACCAACACGAAAAATATTGCATAAAACATAAGATGTAGATGCTTGAGTCTACAACAAATCTCAACAAACAAAAGCCAAATCCATTCACCATGCATCAAGAAATAAATTCACAAAGACATAAGAATCAAAATGACCCAAAACTCAACAATTGCCATTAACACCCATTAATATCTCCATAAATACTCAAAAAATCACAATGAATTCTAGGAATGCAAATTTACCTAGATTTCATGCATTCCTATGAATTTCTACCATTTTCATGCTCTTTATTCATGGGTTGGAGGTGCGTACCTAAAAAACGCACTCCAGTGATCCTCTGACTGACTCCGGTGACCATCAATTTCGCCGGGGCTCACATGACCACAGGGCACACCACTCGAGCTCCACACACTGCCACAAGCCGCCGCACTCCTTCGTCAATTTATAAGCACACCGAATAGAGGAGATGGAAGAAGTAGGGGAAGGGATGAGGGAGAGGAGAGAGTGGGGGTGAATGGGGAGAGTAAGGGAGAAGAAGGAAGGCGAGTGGGGGAGGAGAACGATATGGCGTGCTTGGGAAGAAGAGGATGAATGTGTGAAGAAGGAGAGGAGAAGAGGTGCGAAGGATGGCCACACATATATATATATGCGCCCAAGGTGGTAGTTGCATGCATGAAAGCATGGTGCAACCACTGACCTCTCGTATGAGCTAACTCATCGCACCAAACTCTCCCACCAACCAGCCCACAATGTGGGCCCTACATGGACCCACACTCAGGTTTACAAGCACAGTGCCACAATGCACAGTGTCAACCACGCACAGGGACACAAAATCGGAAACCAACCCACGAGGCCTAAGCCCAAAAGCACAAAACTAAACAAATGGGCCTTAGAACAGTAACACCCGTCTGGGACTAAATTCATTAAAATGTAAATAATTACTGTAGACACCCCAATTTTGAGGTGACCCAGGAACGAGTGTCCCTATGTTGCTTTGGATGCGATCATCCCTTAAACCGAGCCCCAAACCCATTAGCCAGAGCCCAAATCAGACATCTGTGAGCAGGGCTGGCGCACCAACTTGGCGCACCAAGCTGGCGCACCAA
>JAMKQA010047499.1:0-11783 GCA_024699735.1 Posidonia australis | reverse complement strand
AAAGAAGGTGACCTTAACACAAAGTTCTTTCATAATACTGTAAAACAGAGAAGGAGGACAAATACCATCCATTCTTTAAGTATCAATGGTATTCCGGAACAATCTCCAATACTTATATCAAAAGAAATTGAAAACCACTTCACGAGGCAATTCAATAAGCCAAGCAGAATAATTCCCAACCTTGATTGGGATACCTTAATGCCCAACAAAATTGCTGATCCAGAACTTTTGGAATCTGCCTTTACCTTGGAGGAGATCAAGTGTAATGTTGGCAACCTTCCTGGGGAGAAAGCTCCAGGTCCAGATGGTTTCTCATTATACTTCTTTTAAAAATTTGGGAAATACTGAAAGAGGATATCCTAGACATCTTCCAAAAACTCCACTGTAACTCTGATTCAAACTTTCTAGCCCACATAAATCAGACTTTCATAGCTTTAATACCAAAGAAGGAGGGTATTAAAGAGGTCAAGGATTTCAGACCTATAAATTTAGTTAACAGTCTCTATAAAATAATAGCTAAAACATTAGCTTCAAGACTCTCTCCTGCCCTTAATAAAGCAATAGACAACTCCCAGTGTGCCTTCCTTCCTGGAAGATACATTGGTGACTGCTTTCTCGTGGCTCAGGAGACCATACACTACATGAATCTAAACGGAATACCTGGCCTTGTTCTTAAGTTGGACTTTGAGGAAGCTTTTGACAATGTCAACTGGGACTTCCTGTTAGAAGCTTTGAAAGGCTTAGGATGTAAACAAAAATGGATTTCTTGGATCAAAATGTGTATTTCACATGCCAGTTTCTTAGTATTAGTCAATGGTTCTTCTAAAGGATTCTTTAAGTCAACAAACGGCTTAAGACAAGGTGACCCCCTTTCTCCACTCCTCTTCATTGTGGTCACACATGCCTTAAACAGAATGCTAGCCTTAGCATTGGAAAATAATCCAGTCTCAAGAATACAGCTACCAAATAACGGTCCAAATGTAATGAATATTCAATATGCTGATGACACTATCCTTTTCCTATCGGCCATTGAGAATAATTTAATAAATATTAAGAGGATACTCTGCTGCTTCCAGTCTTGCTCAGGGTTGAAAATAAACTTCCACAAATCCTCTATCACTGGCATTGGTATTCAAGAACCCTTTATACAGAGAGCCTCGCATATCTTGGGGTGTCAAATTGAAAACTTCCCTATAAAATATCTGGGACTTCCTTTACACTTCAGAAAAGCCAATTACCATGACTGACTACCTATCATTGAAAAAATCTCAAAAAAATTATCTCTTTGAAAAGCTAAGTTATTATCACTTGGGGGCAGATTAACCTTGGTTAATGCAGTCCTATCTGCCATTCCTACATATTACTTATCTGTTCTACACTTACTAATCAAAGTGGAGAAGGACATTGATAAGTTCAGATCCAGATTTCTTTGGAACTCTCTTTCCTCCTCCACTGCTTGCCACTTGGTTAAGTGGAAATCTCTTTGCAGATCCAAGGAACAAGAAGGATGGGGTATCATCAATTTAAGAAATTTTAATAAGGCTTTAAAATGCAAACTACTATGGCAATTTCTATCAAATGACTACTCTTTGAAATGTAAAGATATTATCAAAGCAAAGTATTTAGCAAGGAGAGGTTTAGGTGCCATACTTAACACTTCCAACACCAGATCTTCACCCCTTTGACATGAAATTAGAAAAAGTTTTGATATCATTAATGGATTTACATTGTTTCATGTAAACAATGGGAAAAATACCATCTTCTGGGAAAATAGATGGTGAAATGAAGAAAAACTCAAAGACATCCTACCTGATATCTACAGGAGAGCAAAATTTAAACAAGTCACTGTAGAAAAGGTTGTTAGAATCTGCCATTCAAATCCAAACAACCTTCTGGTAGATCCTCTATCTTTCACTGACTCAGGGCTCCTGCATTCTAAACTGGAGCTATTATTGGGGATAATTCCTAATGTTGGATTAAATACAGAGGATGATTCGCTTGTTTGGAAACCTACTAATAAGGTCTTCACTGTTAGATCGTGTTATGTTATGGTTAATGATGGTGGACTCAAATTTAAATTCTTTAAGGAAATTTGGAAGTGTTGGGTTCCACTCAAAATTAAACTATTTTCGTGGTTGGTTGCTTATAACAAAATATTGACCAAAGAAAACTTATGCAAAAGGAGATGGAATGGCTCCACCACATGTATTTTCTGTAATTACCATACTGAATCTACAATGCATCTCTTTCTTTTTTGCCCATTTACTTACTCCATTTGGAATGTTTTTGCAATTTCCCCTTTGTACCCTGCTATATTATCTATCGATGACTTATTTAATATGCCACCTATGTTAAAATTTGATTTGCCTGGCATAGGCTCTCTTACCTTTGTGCAAATATTCTTTAAGTCTATTTGGAAGGAAAGGAACAATAGAATTTTCAGGGGCATTCTCAATAGTAAATACATGATTGTTAATGACATTATATCTTTGACTATCTGTTGGGTTGAGTGTTTGGGTGCAGGTTTTGAAAAAAATGAGATTCTGCATTCCTTCTCTTCCTTTCAGCAAACAAGAGGCATGGAAATTGATTCTTTGGCTGCAAACTCTGAGCAGCATGCGGGGGATGAAAATGTGTTCACCCCTGCTCTTGTGCACAACAACCCCCTTTGATTGGCCAAATTCTTATTGGCCGCTGTTTTTTTATCATATTTACTCTGATACTCTCTTTTGGGTCTGTAATATTTTAATAAGCCTCAATACTTTGGCTACGTGCTCCTTACCTGAGGAGCTGCTTTACTGTAATATTGTCACAACTTGGACTTTATGGGTGGTTTGCTTATGGAATATATATAAAAAATAGATTACCGTTTTCAAAAAAAAACTATCGGATTGGGTCATGTCACGTTGGTGCCACGCCAGATTGCCATGTAGAACTGCTTAAAATAGTGATGAACTGATGATTCATCTCAAGAAGCAACTATAGAAGAATAAACTCTCCTTCAGTTACAACTATCTTTTTGAGTTTACCCTCCTTCAGTTACCACTATTTTTAAAAAAATCTACTCAGTGAAGATTATGTATTTTAATAACAACTATTTTAATTTCATTATGAGAGACATTTATTCCAACAACAAGTAATTTAATTCTAATGTGCAAGATCCACATATTTATTTTGTAATTATATATTTATTTTTTATTTCAATGAAATACTATCTTTTCTGTTTGAGTTTATTTTACTTTTAGTTCCACCATATGACTGGATAGCAAGGTGTATGATTTCTAATGACACATTTTCTCTTGTGACAAGCAATTTCCCACTTAGTTCCATACTAGGCAATGCATGGGAAAGAGAAAAGAAAAACAAGAAACTAATAATTAGAAAAGGTTAACTAAAATTTCATAATACTTTAATAATAATTGAGGTGTGCAGGAAAAGAAAAACAGTAACATTCTGCACAATACTATTTTGTATATTTTAGAGAAATCATTAACGTTCTAATGTTATTGTATAGATAATTTTTTAGGCTTTCTAATAATGAACTTGTATGTTTTTTCGAACTTAAAAAAAACGTAGAAAGAGAAAAGAGGCAGAAGTAGGTTAGAGGATTAAGAGAAAGAGAGAAATTTATTTTTATGCTTTAAAAAGGAAAAAGTTTGAATAGCAATTTTTTTCAGGAAGTTATGATTGTTATTATATAGTTTGAGTGATACTACTAAAATTTGAACTTAAAAATCAATAAATCAAATTCAAATGACTTTGAATAAATAATAAATTAATTAAAAGAAAACCAATGTGTCCCATGTACTTCTTTTTTGAGAAGTTATGATGATGATGATGATTATGATTATTATTATTATTATTATTATTATTATTATTATATAGTTCTACTTATATGAAATGCACTATTAAATAAATAAAAACAAACTCAAAAAAATAAATTAAAAAAATGAATTTAAATAAATATATAAATTAAGTAAAAGAAAACCAATGTCCCAAGTACTTTTTTTTTAGAAGTTATAACGATTATTACTATTATATAGTTTTACTTATATGGAATGTACTATTAAATAAATAAAAATAAACTAAAAACAAATTAAATAAAAAACAAAGTTGAATAAACCAATAATGCAATTAAATAAGGATACCAACATTTTTGGAAATGTATGATATATAAAGAAAGAAAATTAAATTTTTAAAACAAAATCTAATCTACTCCTAGAAAAAAGGCCACGGATCTCTCTTTTGCTCCATAGAAGACCCTTCTTGCTTAGTTTATAAGATGATTACATGAAATGCACTATTAAATAAATAAATAAATTCAAAAAAAATAAATTAAATAGAAAAATAAATTTGAACAAATTAATAAATTAATTAAAAGGAAACCATTATGTCCTATGTACTTCTTTTTAAGAATTTATGATTATTATTATTATATAGTTTTACTTATCTGAAATGCATTATTAAATAAATAACTAAAAATATAAATTAACTAAAAAACGAATTTGAATAAACCAATAAAGCAATTAAATATGGAAACCATCATTTTTAAAAATGTATGATACATAAAGAAACAAATTTAATTTTTTTTTTAAAAAATTAATCTACTCCTAGAAAAAGGGCCACAAAGATTTGTCAATGTTCCATGGAGAACTCCTCCCCACTTAGTTTACAAAGGGTTATATGAAATGCATTATTGAATAAAAAGAATAAATTAAATAAAAAGTGAATTTGAGTAAACCAATAAAGTAATTACATAAGGAAACCATCATTTTTAGAAATGTTTGATACATAAAGAAATAAATTTAAAATTTTAAAACAAAATTTAATCTACTTCTAGAAAAAAGGTCATGGAATTTCATCATTGTTCCATGGAAAACCACTTTTCGCTTAATTTATAAGAAGAAGATTATTTTGTAATTGTTCTAGTAGAGCTAAATCATAGTTCTGCGTACCTATCACTAAACCAACACGTGTTCATCCAAATGATATTGGTTTACTAATAGGTTTGAGGTAATAAAGTGTAAACCTAGTAAGGTTGGAGTCAGTAACAAGTAATTTTCTCTTATATATCTACACACTTAGTGAGCATGCCTAATCTCATTTAAACCGTTCATCCTTTTTTCTAATATCCGCTTGTCCCTTGATGTCTAGAGTAGTTTCTCGATAAAATCAGATCACTGAAACAGCCTATCAATATCTTTTTACCGAGATACTTTAACATAAGACTCAAAATGACGCTCCGGCGACGCAATCGAAACCCTAACCGCAGCTACTTTCAGAACCGCCACTCTCAGAGCCACCGCTCTCGCGATCTTCTCAGGCACACTACTGCCTTTGATTGGGATGCCTTCAAAGCCAGCCTGTTGGAGGATGACCTCCCCCTGATCTCACAGCCAGATAAGGCTCGCCGTCGATCGGTAATAGCTAAACCCTCTTTATCTCCGCTTCCCCCTTTGAAGGTTCGTCGAACAGGGAAAGTCCTCTCTTCCCCCTCGTCTCCAGGGCTTAGCTTTGGCACCCTGGATTCCCTGCCTTCAAGGAAGTCTCTGGATGTCTCTCCCTGTCCCTCTAGGGGGAGCCGTTCTTCTGAAGAGTGCATTTCGCCTGGATCTGGTTTGCTGATAGTTAAAGACTGTGAATTTTTATGCTCTATTAATCATCCCTGGCTTAACATAGATATTTCTGTGGATTGTTTTTTCTATTGCAAGGATTATCTCCTAACTGGCTGAATAATCTGGTTTTTTGCTCTCTGTGTGTGGATCTGAAACATGTTTTTGTTTTGGATGTGAGCTATTCTATTTCTTTTTCCTTCTTTGAGGGTTTCTGTTCTTACCCTCGCGCTGTTGCTCCGGCACGGGCCCCTCTGCTGGAGGTGTCCAGTCTTGCCAGCGAGTCCTTAGGTTCCTCTGGATCTTAATCGGTCTTTGTATACTCCGATCGATCTGATCCTCTCCTTCCTCTTGACGCTCCAGTGGATATTCAGTCACCGGTAGGCTGCCGAGAAGGAGCTCGTCGTCTCTGCTCGAAAGAGACGGTGAGGCTGAGAGCTTTCTGAAAGCCTGACACATCCTGCTGCTCTCCTGTCTCGAGCTCTGTGTGGGGCTATTCTCGATATCTTCTCCTGAGGTTTTCAGTGGATAATAGAGGTTATCTGCTTAATAATCCTTCGGATAATTGCATTAACATGTCTAATCCTCAGTCTTATTCTAATCTTTCTTCTACTACTGATTTGGTGGGGAACCCGTATCGTCCCAGCGTGGCTGCGGGTGTCTCTGACACGCGAGACCTACATCGTCGTTCTCACTTCTGGCTTTAATGGTCAGGCGTTACCGTGTGTTAAGAGCATAAATGTCTCTCCTTTTCGAAGTAAAATTAATGCTTTTTCGCCTCCTTTGTCAGAAATCTCCGCAGCAGAGATACTATCTAACATTAACTTCTCTCCTACTGTTTCTTCTTTACGGGGCTGGCGTTTTGCCGCCTTAGTCTCCCCTCTGTCTCTCTCTTCCTCTCCTGAAAGGTTGCAGAACAGTGAAACTTCCTCTAACTACACTGTAAACTCGGACTTTGTTGGGTGGTAGGTTGTGGGAAAAAAGAAGAAAACTCCTTCGCCTTTGGTAAGCTTCTGTTGTACTAATGGCCGCTGTTTTAAGTGTGGCCTTCGTGGTCACTTTAAAAAGTTTTGCAAATACACTGGTTCTTGTTACAAATGTAACTCTCCATCTCACTCGGTGGCGATATGCAAATATTTTCAGGATTAGAGGCTACCTCTTTCCGCTGCTCCCCCCATGGCTGGGCTTTCCCCCCATAATCCTTCTGTCATCCCCCCCTCTGAGGCAACTTGTGACCTCCTCCTGCACTTTTCATGCTGTGCTATAGTCACTACGCATTCGGCTCAGCTGTCTAGGGATGCTCTTCTCCACCATATTTCACATAACTGGCCTATTTCCACTAAGGTCAAGGTTAATGACTTTTCTCCTGGTAAATTCCTCATCAAGTTCCTGTCCCCCAAAATTAAAAATGAGACACTCAGCCTCTACGGGTCCTCCCTCCAATCCCTTTCAGCCTCCTTCATTCATTGGACCCCTAACTCTAATGCGGTACTCACCCTGAGGGAGGAAGGGGTTTGGATCCGTCTAGAAGGGATTCCGCATCACTTATGGAATATAGAGGTATTTCATCTTATGGTCTCTGACTTTGCAGACCTTTTAGAGGTTGATCTAACCATTGATAGGGTCAAATTCCTGGGCTTCACCAGAGTTAGAATTAAGATCCATCCGGATAAGGACATACCTGATACTAGGTTCTTTGCATTTGGTAGAACTGTCTATCCTATAAAATACAGAAGTAGTTGGGACATTTGCTCTCCTTCCCTTCCTAGCCAGAATTCAGCTCCTAGGTGGCCAAAGCAACTTTCTCAAGCCCCATTAGCTAGAAGCCTTAATGCCACAAGGAAGCCTTTCAAAAGCAATACGGGCTGGAGAGGAACCAGTGTTGGGAAGAACCCTAAGAGTGGGAAACATGTGTGGACCAGATCCTCTTCTCATTCATCTCTTTTTGAATCTACCTTAATTACTGCTGGACTACTGCCTACTCCTCCGGCTCCTGGGAGATCCATCATAGCCTCACCTTCCCTCCCTGCAGATACCACTCCAAACACTACATCTTAGGAGTCTGATCCTACTGCACCTACTGATACCTCTAAATTTGTAGAAGCAGAACTCAGGGCCAGGAAACTATCTCTGGCTAAATTCAAAAAAAATTTGGCGATTTATGACTGTCTGGAAAAGGATGATCTGGGCAACCTAGCATCGGAGATCCCATCTTCTCAGCCTCCCAACCCCGTGCATGCGCTAGGTAACAATATGCAAAATCTCTCTGCTAATATAGGCTCCTTTAATTCCAGATCTTCATGCAATAGTGAACACTCTAATTTGGCATCCTCTGATAGCTCTTCAAATAAGGGTAATAATAATAACTCAGAGGTTAATCCTGTGGATCCTCTTCTCTGAGATTCATATGAGCACTTTCAATCCTTTTGTGGGAATATTGGCATCTCTATTGGCTCTACAAATGAGGCCATCAGATTTTTTAATCAGGTTAGACAGGACCAAGATAAGATATACATTAATTTAGATATTATCAATAATCCTCTTAAGAAAACAGAGTCTTCTTGCTCATCCACTAATTTCTGATAATTATAGCTGCTTGGAATATAAGAGGCCTAGGATCCTGTCACAAAATCAAAGAGCTGAAAGACTTTATTAAATCCAATAAATGTGATGTTATCATTATAAGTGAAACTAAAAAGGAATCCTTCTCACTAGAGACTCTTAGGTTACTTGGAGGAAGAAGAATTAACTCTTAGTCACAGCTTCCATCCACAGGTGCCTCAGGTGGCATTCTTATTGGTTGGGATGACAAAACCCTTGAACAAATTAGTTGCGTATCTACAACTAGTTGCCTATCTCTTAATTTTAAAAATTGTGGGGATGGTTTTGATTGGTGGCTTATAGGGGTATATGGTCCCTGTGATCACAACTTGAAACCACTCTTTATTGATGAATTATACTATCTCAGCACACTTGTCAATAACCACTGGGTTATAGGGGGTGATTTCAATGTCATCAGGTTCTCCCATGAGCATTCTCTTAAGCCTGGAATCACTGCATATATGAAAAGATTTAATAATTTCATAGACCACAATTCATTGATAGATTTCTCCCCCAACAATTTTTCTTTTACTTGGTCTAACTTCCATGCTCAACCAACACTGGTGAAGCTGGACCGTTTCCTTGTTTCTTCAGACTGGTCTAGGAAATTCCCATATGCATTTTGTTCTGGCAAAGCAAGAGTTGTATCTGATTATATTCCGATTCTAGTTAACACTGTTTCTCCTGACTGGGGTCCTCCCCCATTCAGATTCTATAAATCCTGGTTTTTTATTGAAGGATTTGAGCAACTAATTGTAGATTGCTGGCAAAGACCAGCAAATCTACTCTCCCAATCCTCTCCTGTTGCTGAGTTCAGCTACAAGCTGAAAAATCTAAAACCAATTATTAAGAAATGGGTTGGCCCAATCAGGGAAGAAAGAAGTAGAAGGCTTAGATATATTGAATCCCAAATTCAGTGTATAGATGAACAAGTTGAAAATTCTACTATTAATGATATGATATGGGAAGAGAAAAAGACATTGAGATTAGAACATTGATCACTATTAAAAGAACAGGAGTCCTACTGGAAGCAAAAGTCCAAGATTCAATGACTTAAAAAGGAGGATCTTAATACCTCCTTCTATCATAATATGGTGAACTGTCATAGAAGGGTTAACAACATATCCTTTCTTTCCATTAATGGCGTAATGGTCCAATCTCCAAAAGAAATTTGTAGAGAGATAGAGAATTATTTTACTAGGCAATTTAACAAAGGTAGAAGATTCAATATCCACATTAACTGTGATGATCTTATCCCAGTTAAGATACCTCACCCTGATCAATTAGAAATTCCTTTTTCTGAAAAAGAGATTAAAGATAATGTCTTTAAATTACCTAGAGATGGCTTCTCATTGGTTTTTTTTCATCATTTCTGGGAAATGTTGAAGACAGATATTCTCAATATCTTCCAGGCCTTTCACTCTTCCAATGATCCAACATTTCTTTTTGCAATCAATCAAACTTTCATTGCTCTAATTCCCAAAAAGCATGGTGCCCTTCTGATCAAAGACTTTAGACCTATTAGCTTAGTAAATAGTATTTATAAGATTATCACTAAAACCTTGGCATCTAGGCTATCTCCTGTGCTGAGTTTGGCTATTGATCCATCCCAAAGTGCTTTTCTGGCTGGGAGATCAATCGGAGATTGCTTTCTTGTGGCACAAGAGACCTTGTACTACATGGTATCCTCCAATATACCTGGCTTTATTCTAAAGTTAGACTTTGGAAAGGCCTTCGATAATATTAATTGGGATTTCTTGCTGGATGCTCTTACTGGTATGGGCTTTGGAGCCAGATGGATTTCTTGGATCCGCATGTGCATTAGTTCTGCTAAGTTTTCCATTTTAATTAATGGTTCCTCTAAAGGTTTTTTTGGGGCTACTAATGGATTAAGGCAGGGTGACCCTTTGTCACCTTTATTATTCATTATAGCCACACATGTTCTCCATCGCATGCTTCAAATGGCTATGAACAATAACTTATTTACTGGGATCAAATTTCCTCATAGGGGACCAACTGTGGTTAATTTACAATATACTGATGATACTCTACTATTCCTATCAAAAAGCATTGAAAATATGATCAATATTAAAAGAATCTTATACTATTTTCAGACTTGTTCTAGATTGGAAATCAATTTCCATAAGTCCTCTCTCACTGGCATTGGAGTATCTCAGGACTCTATTGCTAATTCATGTAATATTCTAGGATGTGGAAGGGCTGACCTTCCTCTTATGTACCTTGGATTACCTTTACATTATAAGAGGGCTACTTATAGTATGTGGGCCCCAGTAGTTGAGAAGATTTCTAATAAATTGTCATTATGGAAAGCAAAACACTTATTTTTGGGAGATAGGCTGACTTTGTTAAACTCTGTTTTGTCAGCCATTCCCACTTATTATATGTCAGTTTTATATTTGCCTAACAAAGTTGAGAAGGAAATTGACAAACTTAGAAGTAGATTCTTATGGAACTCCTTCTCTACAAATCAAAGAGGATTTCATTTAATTAAATGGACAAACATATGCAGATCGAAGCAACAAAATGGTTGGGGGATTATTAATTTAAGGAATTTTAATCTGGCTTTGAAGTCTAAACTTCTGTGGCAGCTTCTTTCTGACAATTACCACATAATATGGAAAGATCTTATAAAGGTTAGATATCTTAATAAGGTTTGGCCTGGGGCATTATTAAATTCTTCAGTTAACAATTGCTCCCCCCTTTAGCGTAGCATCAAACAATGTTATGTTTTTCTTAACTGTTTCACTGTTTCCCAAGTTCAGAATGGCAACAATACTATCTTTTGGGAGCAAAAATGGTGGAATGGAACTATTTTGAAATATTTGATTCCTAGATTATTTTCTGTAGCCAGATTCAAAAAGGCATCTGTCAAAACCACAGTGGCTCTTTTCAGATCTGATTTTAACAAATTATTTGACCTATCTAAGGTCTCCTCGAGTGATTTTCTATTGCTACAATCTCAGTTAGATATATTTGCTAATCTCTTGCAATCTCTGGTTCTTGTTCCTGGAGATGACATCTTGAACTGGCTGCCATCTAAGGATAATGGCTACACTGTCAAAGCTGGTTACAGCATTTTAAATGATGGCGGATTTCGTTTTCTTTTTTATAGATGTATCTGGAAAAGTAGCACTCCATTAAAAGTTAAGTTATTTTCTTGGTTAGTTCTGAAAACAAAAATTTGACAAAAGACAACTTAGCTAAAAGAAACTGGAGTGGCCCTATTGTAACGCCCTGAACCCGGGCACGCTACCAACAACAGCATCACAAGCCTAATTACACAAATTACAGAACAAAAGGACTGTAACTAAGGCTCACCTCTAGGATCTCGATGCGCGGCTAGAAACTCCGATTCCTACACCGGAAACTGGCTGCACGCGGCTTGCACCTGAGACACACACAGCACGCGTGAGTGACATCTAAGTCACCCAGTACGTGCCCCCAAAACACACAACTACCAACAAGCACGATAAAACCAAAAGAAAACATGTTTCTTAATATGCAAAACTTGGTTTTATTTCTTGAAAATCACTTTCTTAATAAACCACA